>JACCIZ010000246.1:0-107500 GCA_025506415.1 Flaveria robusta
TCATATTTTCAATATATATGGATCCATGATTGATTGAACCTTTGGTCGGGTCAAGATTTAAGGAGCTATGGCACATGCAATGGCTTCCGTGCCATATAAACTTAGTTTTGCAACTTGTTTTGATCACCGAACTATCATAAGGATTCCGTCAATGGAAGCCAAACAAGGGGAGGAAGAGCAAAGAGTATCGATGACAACAGCAAAGAAGTAACTAATTTCTCAAGACTTGTACGACCATGCCACTTTCAACACAACTGTAATGGCCAAATAGGACTTGAAAAAAATAATAGTAAAAATATTAAATGGGGTGACCCGAATAAAGAAGAGGGCGTATATATTTATCTTATGAGTTTGTAGGTGATAATGTTAATGTGTATAGCAATATTTTTATATTGTTGTAACATATTTTTTAACACCAGCCAATTAGCAATCATCGTATGTATAGGTGTTAGATGAATAAAGAAGAACATATATATTTTTTCTAAAAAGAAACTATCAGCCTTTTAATATAGACAAGAAGATCATTCGTGTAAGTTACTCTTTATCTTATGGCTTGTATATCTTTTATTTTAGTAGTTTTGATATGTTTAGCACTATGCTAACAACTTAAACATATACAAAACTTTAATGTTTTTTATAAATATAAATAACCACTAGTATACAAAATTACATTGCGTTGAAGTAGGCACTATCATCCAATCAAACAGTGGAGAGCACAAAATAATGAAATACAAATGTGTCTTTAAATATTGCCAAAGGAGGGGACAAGATAACATATATTTTCCACAAAGAACCAAATAAATCACCTTTCGCACATTTGCAGAAAAATATCGGTAGCCACTCATAGTGGAAGCCTAGTGTGGATGTGGGTGTGAGGAGAATCTTTTGAATTGACTTCAAAAAGTTATGAAATAAAAATATTACTTTATGATATTTTGTCACTCATGGTTAATATTTATATACTATTATATTTAAGTACATAAAGAGGAAATCATACAACATAAAAATGAAAATAAAATAAACTCAAGACTAGTTATACTTTGTAAACTTGCAAGATTAAATTGTATGGTTATAGTTATTTATAAATGAAACTGATTTCATATATCTATCTATCTTTGTATATAATTAAAAAAATTGATGTCTAAGTTTTACTATTTTTTAAAATATACAGACATACCATAATACATAAAGAAAACATATGCGATAAAGTGTGCATATATTAATAAACAAATGTTTTTCTTTAGAAGACAATATTTACAATTTTAGTGAAATTGTTTCATATATCAAGATTACTGAGAACATCTATTTCATACTCTCATTTCACGCTCACATGTAATATGAAAAATAAATTTCATGATTTCTCATAGATAAAATGGTTTAGATTTATCCATTAATTAAAATTTCAATGGTCATAATTAGGTACGTTATTAAGCTGGATGTATATTATGCATACATATGATCGACATTGACCATTGTAAAAAATTTAAATAACAATAATCTAAGCAACTTCTATAATAATGTTAATATTTTTATTATATAGTATATATATTTTTATTAAATAATCTAAAAATATTTTATAACTATCAATTATTGGTTTTGTGCAATACTTTAAACTTGAACCGAATTACATGTCGTAAAAGTAGCAACATTGTCTTCTTGGCATAAAAATGAATATTCCGATCTAAAATTTTCCTTACTAAAGTCCATTTAACCAAGATGTAAATCTCATATACGATACTCTAAATCATTAAAAGTAAGACTGAGCAAGGGAGTCGTCATATAATTTAGAATAAAGTCGAAAGTTTATTCGCTTTGAAATTAACGGATCAAACCGGCATTGATGTAAACAAGATTTGATACCATAAAATTGACGTTACCTTTTGACAAAGTGAAATGATAAATATTCTCGTATGTTGAGCGCTCTCTTTTATTATTTTGGGCGTCTAATGTAATTGCAACAAAAGTTAGAGAGAATATGATGTCAATTTTCAATTTTTAAATATTGACTTCATTTCATTTCTTAGAAATCAAAAGGATTTAGTAAAACTAAATTTTGAATAACGTCTCCAAAACAAAATGATATCAGTTGCTAACAATAGTGAAGACTAATATGTCCCCACCCCAAAAATTAATTAAATTTTAAAAACACATGGGTGAAATTCATGAATAAGGTGCTTGAGGAACTTTTATCCTTCTGGAAATCAAAATTTCATAATTCAATGTTATCGTTTTCTTGTAGCTTGAAGTAGCTATAAGTTATCACCCATAGACCATCTCTGTCACTGTAAAAACATATCATAGTTGACAAAAACATATAATAGTTTCCCTTATATTCAATATGAAAAGAAAATTGCATAGGATAGCTAACTTTTTGAACATTAAGTAAAATAAGATTATATTCAAAAAATAAGATCAGGCGGGAGCTGAAAATGTTACAAGATGTATACACATGGTTGCTAACTTCATACTATAAATTAAACAACACTAAAGATTATATGTCGAAATAGTATCCAACAAGCGAAAGCTACATAGCGAATTATTAACCACCTATTGAGCACCATAACTTTGAAAGAATCAAAATGATTGAAAAATTAAAGCTAGCAAGAATCAGTCTTAAGACCTCGTTTAAAGAACCCTAATCGTATAGCTTCTTAACTATTTTAAAATTAATTCTATATGACGGTTTGATAATACATGCATCAAAATCAAATAGAATAATTGTAAACATTATTCAAGAATTTGAAGCAAATATTGAAGTATGAAAGTGGATATGTGGATGGAGCATGGAAGAATGATGGTCATCACACATGCAATGCAATGCAATGCAATAGATATAGATCGTGGACCACATCGGATGTGAATGCGGCATGCATGTGCCATGTGAGTCCGACATGACATGCTGGAATTCGATTCAAATTATCATTGTTTTGCTACCTACTACACAATCACCCAATGTCGTTTCATATTCAACACCAAACATATATACTACGTGTTCTAAACTGTTTTCATAATATATATATAGAGGGCTATGAATAAATTTATATTGTTTGTTTTTTTTCCTTTTACTGACTTGCTTTCTTACTCTACTAGCTAGTGAAATTTGCATGGTATGTTTGTTTGTTTACTCTCTTGCTTTTTTTTTTTTTTTTTTAACTTATATCAGAAGTGATGTTATTATTATTAGCAACTTATGTATGATAATAAAAAAATATCTTAACTGCAACAAGAACTCTTTATAAAGAAAACAATATTGGTTATAAAAAGAAACATGTAGATAATAATATATAATAACATAATTTGTGTTTTTTTTTTATTTTTTATTTTTATAATCATCATATTGTTTTTGAACAATTGCCTTTGTTATTTATAAATATAAGCATAATTTATAAATGTATTTGATGATTTTGTCTTCGTTATTTTACGTACAATAACTTAACTAAGTGGGATGCAATCGTATATATAAGATTGGGGGCGGTGTTTCTACCTATACCAACTGGCCAACCTCATCCATGCCGAGCTTCATCCTAAGTACGTAAGTGTGCACCTATTTTATTTTACTCTTCCTTAATTAATAATCATTTAAGTTAATAGAATAAATAAATACATCTTATTATTATTTAATATAATATTTTTTTAATTATCAAATTAAATATAATATAATAAATGACTAAATTTGATTTTTAAAGTAATAAATAATAGTTGTTGATATATCACTATTCACGAACCGAACCGAACCGAACGCAGCTCCGCTCGAACTCGATTCGGTTTCAAACCGAGCGGCTCGGTTGGATTCGAATTTACATATTCGAGCGCAAACTTCATGCTCGAACTCGGTTCGGTTTTAAGCAAGCGCTCGGTTTTGCTCGGTTTCGTGTTACGATTAAGAAGCAGGTCGGGAAATGCAGGTCGGAGGCAAGTCCGGTCGCAGGTGCAGCTGCTCCTGTTTGCAACTGAGCAAGGTCTTCAGAAATGTCTCAGCCCGCAGGGGTGTCGATGGGCCGCTGTTCCGGTTCGCATGGGCGGCGCCGCTGGTCGGCGGCCGCGAAGGGAGGGCTGGATGGCTAGAGGGTGGGTTCTTCAGGAATGTCGAGAGGCTGGCAGGCTGCGTGACTTTATGTTTTGGTGTATTAGAGAATTAAGATTTTTACTTTTTAGGGTTGTAAGTTGTTTGACATTTTGACTAAAAAATTAAAATACTTGTAATTGATAAATAACTAAATAAAATAATAAATTAACATGTATATAATATATAAAAACTAAACTAAAAAATAATTCGAGCGAAACCGAGCGAGCGACGAGCGAACGTACCTTTGCTCGTGCTCGGTTTGTTTTGAAACCGAACCGAGCCGCTCGGTTCATTTACAATCCAGCGGAAAATCAAACGAGCAAAATCACGAGCATTTTTTGAACGAGTTTGACCGAGTTTCAAACGTCGAGCTATTTAAACAGCGCTAGATATATGGAAGTTAAAATAACACCTTCTTAAATTAATTAATTAATAATGTAGAAAAATAAATTTTGTAAGATGTATCTGTACAATAAAATGTTGCCGGTTGACCACAGACAAGGTCAGTCGTCGTTACGTTGGTGGTGGGACCTGACTGCTTCTCCGTCATCACGCGTTAGTGTTTACTGTAGTTGCTAAACGACACCGTTTCCCTTTGTCTTTTTAACAACTCCTCCAACACTCACATAGATAACATGTGGTTGATTTACCATAAAGAGATTCCGTTTGAATGGTTGTTTATTTTCCAACTATAACCCTTTTAGTTTTCTAAAAATAATATCTTATACCTTATATAACGGGTAGTAAAAAGTAAAAACCATCTAGAACTTGTTATTGACGCATTAATTGTAAATAATATGAAAACTATATCGTTAAACATGTTTTAGTGTGAACAATCTCATAAATGACCTTAGGAGTCTATATAGAAAACTAAAATCAAATTGAGTTATTTCTAAGTAAAATAGGTAACATTGAGCCATATAATTTCTACTTTGTTATCTCCTTTGGTATTTTGATGGGCGCTGATTCATATTATACCGTTAGATTTATAAATGAAACAAAAATATTTAAATAAAAGTACATTATTTCTCATAGTAATTAGAACTTATATATCAATATATACCATTATCACACTTGGTCGCTAAAAAAACAATAAAAAGTAAGTTTTATCCTTTAGAGTATAATTTAATGGGAATTAACATGGAGAAGAAAGGATAAAAGTATTGTAAGTATGCAATATATACAAACTTGGGTGGTGTTTGGTTGGAGTTAACAAGAGTTTGAAAATTCTAAGGATAAGAATGAAATTTAAGGTGTCAAGGTTTGAAAAGATTCCCGTTCATTCTACATTTCTACCTTAATTTCACATCTCTTTGTTCTACTTCAAATTTTTGTCACATTTTCAACATGCACCTTAATTCATCTTTTCATCAACATTAGGTATTGACTATCTCTCAAATTCGAACAAAGAATTAAGATAGACACACGTGATACAGGTTTTTTATGTATTATATATCTATCTAACAATCAAGTGACACCAATTCACCAAACACGTTCAAAAATTGATCCTAAATCTGGCACTAAACTGTATGAGCTAACATAATAACCCTTCTAACAAAACACTTCACTTTCTAGAACTACAGGTTTGATTTCATTATTAGTATTCCCCAAAAACCATTCCGCCTTACACCTAATCATATTTTCTTGGGTATTACATGGATATGCATACTGTTTCAAATATCCAGTTTGTACTTTATTTAGTACCATGTGTATACCAATATTGGTCATGACACATTTTCAGTTCAATCTTACACGCATTTTCAAGACATAAAATTCGAAAAATATATAACAGTACATTACTACGGGTGAAGGTATCAAATTTATATGAGAGGCTAAAATTAATTAAAGATGAAAGGAAGCAACATGAGAGATTGAAACTCATGATCATATTTTCTAGTGTTATAATGTTTAATTTTAGAGGACATGGAGTCGTCTCGATTATCAGGATTCCCTGTTTTTCTCAAAACGTGGGGTGGTGTTTCGAGGTTTTTCTGGGTCAAATTCCCCTGACAACATGACTTCTTTTCTTTGTTAGGAGCGGAACTATCTTGGAGAGAACGGGATCACTTGACTTCTTTTCCCAGTCAATTCTCATTTTTGGTTACCCAATTTACTAATTAATTCTATCGATTGCAAAGAAACATATTGGATACTCATTGGTCTATGGTTTATTAAAATTAAAATTATCATTGAAGATGTGATTGATCAGTTTCAAAACATGAAAACCTATAATGAGTAACTATAAAAGACATTTTCTATAGTTTAATGACGTTGAATTAATTTCTGGAGACTTGATTCGACCTTTGACCAACCCGAAAACTATGACTTTCGGGTTGTTGAAATCCAAGAATCGTAAAATGTTAACACAGTGAGCCTTTATAAAAATGATATAGATTAAAATTCACACAAAAGAAAAAACAAAAACATAAGAGATGAAGCCAAGAAGGGGACCGGTGAATGAGCATCTTAGATGAGGTGTGGGGCCGGACTGGAAGTGTTATCCACGCGCAGGAGCACGAACAAAAAGAAGAACAGGCAACCTGGCCCCCGCACATTCCTCTTCATCTTTGACCTTTGACCCTTTTTATTTTTATAACTTTCAACTCTCGCTTCCTCTTACTTTTATTCTTACATCTTACACTTCCACACTCAACTCTTTTACTTTTATTATTGCTACTCTTCTTTAAACTTTAAATATTCCACAATGTTATTATTACTATTTTTGGGTAACATTGACACATTTTTCATATTTATATTTATATTAATAAATATTTTGGTAAATAAAAATGTTTATATATTATGTTTTATATAAATAATCTATTTTGATGTTTTATAAGACTCTTTTGGCCATTTGATTTACGGTTAAACAAGCTTGCAGATCTAGGGGTTCGGGGCTACGTTAACCCTCTGGCCAACCAAAATTTTCACTAGTGAAGGTGTTTAACTAAAGTAAAGAAATAAGGAAGCAATTAACATGATTGATTGTTTTTTTCAACGAATAACGACTGTTGGTGAAGAAACATAAAACAAGAACGTTTTTTGTTTTAGTTCAAGTCTTTTTCAAAGCAATTTTAACAGTGATAATAGTGGCGAGGGCGACGCACGGTCGATGATATGAAGTGGCAGTGATCGATAGTAGGAGGTGATGGGGACTTGCAATAAGTGATAAATTTTAGTTTTTTTATGAGTGTTTTGTCACTAAAATACATTAAATTTAAATTTTTTTATAGATTTTAATTTCTTAAAGTCCAAATCATTTGAAAAATATTAAAATCTTAATCTAATTTCTTTTAATTTCAATTCCACTTTTAGTTCTAACACAATTCACTAACCAAATGCCCGCTTAAATTTTAATCTATAAAGTAGTTTTGTTATATGAGTGAATTAATAAAAATGTTAAATTCTACAGCAATCTTTGCACGACATGTAAAACAAAATGTATTATGTGGTTTTAATAGGTTTCAATTTAAATTAACTATTAGTTTTTTAATCAACGTTTTATATATGTAATCTTTTTAAATTATGGGTGCTAAAATTAAAAAAATAAAAAATAATACCAATAGAAAACTTGCTTTGTTTGGCCAACTTCACTTTAAAAGTTGTCCGTCTCATTTGGTGATTTGCACAAATGACAACAAAATTTAGTTGTAAAGCACTTTCAACATAAATTTTACAAATTGCCTACATTGGAATTACAATGTGTAAGACACCCATACCAACCTTTCTAAATATATTATATAAATAAAATGTCCCTTTCCAATAGATCTATATAAAATTCTATTGGATTCAAAGATTGAGGCAATCACTCCATCTACCTCATTATAGTAAATATATATATCACATATTATTGTGTGGTGGTGACATCTTCCTTGTTATCTTTGACTACATGTGGTGTTGCAATGGTCAAAGATATCTACCATTGTAGTGATAGAAACTAAACTGATCGTTATTTATTTATTTATTTATTAAACATAAAATATAAGAAATGGTATTTACATTCCCCAAATATGACTCAAGATAATGCCTTTAATTTGGTCAACATATATGGTCTCAATGTGGTTACGAGATCATGTGATGGTAGTTGTGTCAAAAATCAGGCACCTTTTTCCAATTCAAAAATGGTAACATAATATAAAAAGGCACCTAAAAAATTCTAACATTAGTTTAAGAATTTTTTAAAAAAGAATTTTTGTTTTTTTTCCTGTGGTTTGGTCTATATATTATTTTCATCCAAAAATATTTTTATTGCTCTTCAAGATGTGGAAAAGTTGTCATTTTCATTCAAAAAATATTAACTCTATTATTTTAGATTATTAAATATTTATCGTTAAAAAAGTATTTATGTAAATTTTCATTAAAAAAAATAAGATTCTAATTTATGCTTACGTGTTACTGATAAAATTCAATAACAGAATTCATGTTTTTGGATGAAAATGACAACTTTTTTAAACTTTGGAAAGACAAAAGCAAAAAAATAATATATTTTAAAATAAAAATGATAAATATGACAAACAATAGTAAGGAAAACGGTTATTCACTCATTTTTTAAAAAAGAAAATCACCAATATATACACATTAAATATGCAAAATACCAAAATCAACAAAAACTAATTTAATTTTTGCTATAAACATTAACTTTATTGATCAATAAAATCACAACACATAACATCTTCAAAAGAAATGACTAAATTACCATGAGTTATCACATGTTACTTCTTAAATGATCCATTTCACAAGGGAAAATTTGTTATTTTATTTAAAGATGACATCTCTCATGATTTTAATTATTTTAAAACTTAGATTTTATAAAAACTTTTGATTTACTATATACTTATTTTATCAGTTTTATTTTACTTTGATGATGAAATACCTAAAAGCCCAAAGTCTAAAATGTGGTAACAAGCAAAGCAAACAAAAAGTGGAATCCATATTGATGCAAATGGCAGTTAGATATCCTTCCAGCATGAAAGTGGGGCCCACTCACCTTTGACCAGACCCCACCCCATTCAACAACCATGGTTAACCCTCGAGTTAATGCCTACACACGTGTGGAGAACGAAAGAAGTACCATGGTCAGATAAAAGGGGCCACACCCTAACCCATCTTCTTCTCCAACACAAAACCCTCTGTTCCATTTCATCATATTCATGTCAAAAATCCAAACCCTAAGATAGAACCCAACCAATTCATATTCAGGTAACAAGTAGTTTGATTGCATTTGAAGAGATTAAAGGGTAGAAAACATGCCTGGAAGCTTGGAGCCGCTGGATTTGGGTGTTCAGATCCCCTACCATTTCAGGTGTCCGATTTCCCTTGAGCTTATGAGGGATCCGGTCATCGTCGGCACCGGTCAGACCTACGATCGCACCAGCATCGAGTCATGGGTGGCCACCGGAAACACCACGTGTCCGGTCACACGTCTGCAGCTCACAGACTTCACTCTGATTCCGAACCACACGTTACGACGCCTCATTCAGGAATGGTGTGTGGCGAATCGATCTTACGGTGTTGAGAGGATTCCGACGCCGAAGCAACCGGCGGATCCGGTGACGGTGAGGTCGTTGTTGAATCAGGCTGGTTCGGAGGCTAACAGTAGGCATGTTAGGTTGTCTGCTCTTCGACGTCTCCGTGGATTGGCGCGTGAATCGGAGAAAAATCGATCGGTCATCTCCACGTATAACGTGCGTGAGGTTTTGATCGGAATACTGTTCTCGGAGACGGATTCTACCTCATCGGAGTTGAATCTGGAGTCGCTAGCGATTCTATCGTCGTTTCCGCTTTCTGAATCGGAGTGTCTGTTGGTATCCTCAGATCCAGATCGGATTTCATACTTAATTTCGCTTCTATCGCATTCGTCGATTGACGTTAGGGTAAACTCCGCGTCGTTGATTGAAAACATCGTCGCCGGCACCAGATCACCGGAGCACCGAGCGGAGATCAGCAATCACGACGAGATCTTCGATCGAATCGTCGGAATTCTGAACTATCCGTTAACATATCCGAGAGCAATGAAAGTCGGAATCAAGGCGTTATTCGCTTTATGCTTGGTGAAGCAACACCGTCACAAGGCGGTGGACGCCGGAGCGGTGGAGGCGCTGATTGACAGACTAGCGGACTTCGAGAAATGCGACGCCGAGAGAGCGTTGGCAACGGTGGAGCTTCTCTGCCGGATTCCACAAGGATGCGCGGCGTTTGCGTCTCACGCGCTCACCGTACCTCTGTTGGTGAAAATCATACTGAAGATCTCCGATCGGGCGACGGAGTACGCCACCGGAGCTCTGCTGTCGCTGTGCTCGGCGGCGGAGCGGTTGCAGCGGGAGGCGGTGGCCGCCGGAGTGCTGACGCAGCTGCTGTTGCTTGTGCAAAGCGATTGTACGGAACGTGCAAAGCGGAAAGCGCAAATGCTGTTGAAATTGCTCCGGGACTCGTGGCCGGAGAAAACTGTTCGGAGCTCCGACGACTTTGCGTGCAGCGACGTCGTTCCGTTTTGATTCTTCCTTTTTGTTTTGGTGGATGATTTTTGTCCACTTTTTATTTTTATTTCATTTTGAAAAGAAATTTAGTTTTTAGAAAAAAGGAAAAAATAAAATGAAAAAGAAAAAGAAAAGGAGAATTATTGAGGTTCTAGAAGGTGGTGGGGTATATAAATGAGGGAGCGAGAATTGTACGTGGGGTCTGTATGTAAGAAATTTTCGGTGGTGGGATGCCTTTTTGTTAATGGAAATCTTCAAGGTTAATTTTGTAATTTTGTTTTATTTATTGCATTTTATTTTAATTTTAAAAGTATAATTTATATTTAATAATAATAAAATCATTTGTTAATGGAAGTGCGAATGCATGTTGGTATATGCTTCATTGCTTTGTGCTTTTGCTATATGTCATGGAACCACTTAGAGCATGCATAGTGAAATCTCTAAAATTATGTGAGTGTGTTTGGTATATTATATGGAATGGTTTTAAGTGGTTGTGAGTGAAGGAGAGAGAAAATATTATTGTGGATTGGTATATTTGAATAATCACTGTTCAATCCTTATAATTTTTTTAATATTTTTGAAAGTGGTTGCGAGTGGATGAAAGATAAAAAAGTAATGATAAGGGTATAAAAAGTATTATTTAAATGAAAAGAAGAGAGAAAATATAATGATTTTTAGTGTAATTATATAGATAAAGATAAGGAATCTACTGTGAATGCTCTTACTGACCCATTTTATGTGTTGAATCAACGGCTTGTGCTGATAAGCTATTGAACATTTTTGTTATTTTAAATTTTATTAACTGCATACTAGCTCTTGTAGTTTATAAGAGTTTGTTCACATAAATTGTTTTTTAAACTGTAATTTTTATATATTTTTGGAATAAATACATCATACTATTCTTATTGTAGAATTAAATCTTCAAACTTTTGGTTATAAGTCACATCACTTAACTATGATGATATTTTCATGCGCACGATTAGTTCACGTAATACAATCATTTTTAAATGTTTACATTCTCACAATAATTTTTGGTATACATATTTATTTAATCTGGATAAAAAATATCCACCTTAAATCTTTGATACTATACGTGAATTAATGATGGGTTAGTGGACATCATTTGGGCTTCATGTTCATGCACTCACTACCCATTGATTGTAAACTTCGACCATCTTCAACCATGGTGAAATCAAAGTAGTTGCTATGTCTTATGATCCCTAAATCACCTCTTATCTATACTATTACATAAAACAAAACCTTGAAACTCCAATGTAATTTTATAAAAAAAAATTAAAACACCTTATATAGCTTCTTAAACATTAGTACAAGTATGTTATACAATCATTTTTATTTTGCCCCTCATTTAATAAACTTCTTCTAATTAATGTATAACATTAATGCATTATTTAATGCTATAAGATTATTTAATTCACTATGTTATATATTATATTATTTATAATACTTTAAATTAATATTTAAATTTATTAATAAGTATCATCTTATTTGAAAATTTAACTATATAATGTTAAATACTTTTTATTATAATAATAATATTATTAATATTAATAATTAAATTTATAAACAAGTATTATCTTATTTAAATACTTAACTATATAATTACTAATAAATTTATAATAATTACGGTAATTATAATCTATATATATTATTCATATTATTATAATAAAAAATTTGATGAGGACACATTTGTAGTTTTACTTAAAATTTAAAACATCTAGTATAACTTTTTAAACATAATGTACAAGTGTTATATACAATAGTTTCTAATTTGCTCATGTTTAATAAATTTCTCCCAATTAATATGTTATTTAATATATATTTACTTTAAGTGTTATCTTATTTATAATATTTTAATTTAATATTACAGTAGATACATTTATTATGTATATATTTATAACTTGATACTATTTGATTAAAGTATTATTTTATTCAAACACTTAGGTATATAATCACTAAATATTTATATAAACATAATAATAATAATACCCAAATATATCAACGTTTAAAAGAAGTCAGAAAGGAGGCGTGATACACCCGCGGCATCATCATAATGTAACAAATAAAAAAATTATGAGTAGTGAACGTGCAGGTTTTTTTAATTTTATAACAAAAATTTCTTTTTCTTCAAAGTAATAAAAAAACTACTTTATTTTTTAAAATTTTACATTTAAACCCATAAAGTTTTTTTGAAACTAATCATAGTACTTTCTCTGTTTGTTTTTTTTCTTTCAAATTGATAACTACTCATTTGTCTTTTTTTTTAATTTTATATATAAGTTTTCGTGTTATGTCAAATTTTTTAATCACCTGAATCTTTTTTTAATTTTATACTTACGCAGTCAAGTTTTGTCTTTTTTTAAAATTTTATATATAAGTTTTCGTGTTATGTCAAATTTGCATTTAATCACCTGAATCTTTTTTTAATTTTATACTTACGCAGTCGAGTTATGTCAAATTTACATTTAATCATCTGAACTTAAGCCTTTGAGTTATGTCAAAAAAAATTTTTAATCAATTCACAATAGAACTTGTTAATCATAGTAAAGTCATTATTTGTGTATTCGTTGTTTTTCTTCTCTATTTTGAGGTATTCTTTTTATATTATTTCTTTATATTACATTTTTTATCAGCGTTTTGCACGTAATCTTTTTTAGGGTGGTTTGTACTAACGTATAAATCATCATAATTAAATCTTTTAACTTTTATAATCCTCGCTGCATAGCGCGGGTCATACCCACTAGTATCAATTAATACGTCAAGATGTGAATTTTAAATTTTAAAAGTTTCTATGATCTCGTGGTTTAATAACATTTACCTATTGGCCCTCACGAATATAGTACAGGTTCAAACATCTTCAAAATTATCTTCATCACCCTATGTATCATCCATCAAAAGGTTTGTAGGTTTAGCACCGCCATAGAGTTTGTAGGTACGTCTTTGGAGACGGGTTTGAAACTGAAAAGAAAATTTATCTCGTATGTTTGTATTGGTTTAAAAAAGCTAAATAGATAGAGTTTTGGATGTCAAAAATGTTGTTGATGAAAGAAATTTTGATTTCTAAAGAAAAAAGAGAGCCGTTAGAGTGCCCTTGGCCAGGCCGCTCGCTAGTCTTATATCATTGTACTAGTAAAATGTTTCACGTTTAAAAAAGTTAAACTAAAATTACCCATAGTAAAATCATATACAAATAAAGTTGTTCGTAGGTCAAATTTTAGGTTATTCGGGTCATTAAAAAATTTAAAATTATACCCAATTGAGAATTTGAAAACCCAATCCAAATTTTGGGTTATTCAAATAAACTATATTATAAGAACTAAAAAAATAAATAATTAATATACAAAGAACAAATGTTATATGGTAAAACAAAATATACTTTCTTCAGAAAAAAATATAAAGGACATATATGAAAGAAATTCATACTCAAGTCCATCGGTTTAAAAATCACAAATTTTAATTCAATTGTAAACCTAAATGAAAATGTAATTTGAACATTAACCCGATTTAAAATTTTAAAAATAAATAATCATGCCGAATAAAAAGAATTATTTAATCCAATTCGAATATTGAACGCCACACGTACTCGTATACTCGGTCTTTTAGTCTTAACGAGCCTACACCATCCCTTATCACTAGTTTACAACAAAAATTAGATGAGATAGTTTGCATCAAGAAACACAATTAAAATATGAAATATAAAGACTCACGTCATAATCCTTCATAGCCATTAACTGAACATTAAAAAGTCAATATAAATACTTTGTTTTTTCATTTAAAACACCAAATCTCTTTATGACCTTATTTTACCCCTCCTCTTGAGAGTGACAACACAAAAGAGGGGTGCAAAAGGACATGTGAAAAGCTACAACAAAATGTCTGCCATCCAAAGCATAACATTCAATTCAAATGTATCATCTTTTTGGGTAGATTTATAATACTTATCTTCATTTTTTCTCTTTGAAAGCTAACTTTTTTTCCTTTTTGGGGTGGGGTGGGGTGGGGTGGGGTGGGGTGCTGGCTTTTAAGGAGCCAAGCCAGTCATCTTGCAAATGGGACAAATATTTTTCTGAGCCAGCCACTGTTTGATGCAATCTGTGTGGAAATCATGTCCACAATCCAAGCTTCCAATGTTGTCTCCAGTGTCATATACTTCCTGAAAGATACAAAAAAACCCAAATAAGAACCCATGATAGAAACCTCAAAGAGATGGGACCCACCTAGGTCTCGAACCTAGAACCAAACTACATACTAAAAGTTCAATGTTGTGGTGGTACTGGTCCGAAACTGGTTCGGGTCCAAACCAGACTTTGAAACAGTTAGGTATCGGGCAAGACCGCAACTAACTAGGGAGGATAACAAACCACTGAACCAGACTATGCCCAGAACAGAGTTAAACGAAGAACCAAATCGTGCATAACCGCTCCTCCAAATTTAGCATGGTGGTTGTGTTAACATTGGAGGAGACTTTTATAGTCCTACACCCAGCTTTAGTGTAGAGTGACATTTAGAGGCTGTTTGGCAATATCTGAATAATTAAGTGCTGAACCAATAAGAGGTCTGAACCATTAAGTGCTGAATCATTAAGAGGTCTGAACCACTAAGAGCTAGTATATCGCTTAACTATTCAAAGGCAAATTTCTGACCAATTCAGATAAGAGTTCTTAACCATTCAGCATTAGTATAATGCTTAACCATTCAGAGTCAAATTGTCTGAACCATTCAGAGGCACATGTCTGAACCATTCAGACATTTGCTCGCGAAACAAACAGTCTGAACCATTAAATAATGAATCATTCAGACATCTGAATCATTAAGAGGCTGGTTAAGAGGCCGCCAAACAGCCCCTTAGACTTTAGTGTTAACATCCGAGATGGCAAGATGTAGGCATTACCTTGAATAAAATCTTCTGAAGTTTTTATGGTTCTTTCAAAAGTTAAAAGGTAACATATATTTGTGTTTAGAAGGAAGGATACTGCAATTAGCCATATTAAAAGAAATGCATGAAACAATTCTTATTCTCACCTGACATATGCAACAAGGCTCCAAATTTTGAGTTGAGATGGCCTTAAAAGCTATGTGTTTTCTTTGTTTCATCAACTTTAAAATAACTTCTTCACTTAGCCCAGTGTTCACGTTTCCTATACGTTCTTCCAATGCTAACAGTTCCTGCAGTAATATTGCAAATTTATATAGCATGGTCAACAAAAATGAAATTTTAAAAGAGGCCCATTTTCACCTCATATGACATATTATCAACATCTAGCCTCATGTCTCTGTGCCTGTCGTGCAGCTCAGCAACCCCATTGATAAACGGATCAAATAGCATATAATCCTGGCATATATCACAATTTTTTTGTTAAAAATTAAATCAAATAAATATATATATTTTATACCATTGCTGCTGGCACAAAGGGTACCTTGTGGATCATCATGCAAACTATGGCTGCGAAATATATCATAAACTCTACATATTCATTGGCATTCAAGATCATTTGAGTGATCCACATCTGTTTTCATTATTTCAACCCGTTTTTATAAAACAGAGTTATTAAGACATTATTTCAACTTAATTACTTATAATATTATTCACTGACCCCGCGGCCCTTTTAAACTGTTCATTTAGTAGCCTATATCTTTTAACCAAGATGTAAAATTGCATGTATTGCTCATTGAACATTATGTTCTTGCTCTCTTATCACCAACCTTAACAAGTAATCACCTAGTTTTCATCATATATCAGGCCCATTTAAAGGCAAAAATATCCAACCAGAGCAGAAATACTCGTATTAGTAAACCAATAAAAGCAAATGAGTGGGATACAGCTACAATCACATTAGATCCACCCTCCATAGCAATCCATTTACCCCCTTATTACTCGTCAGATAATTACAAATTGCAATAATGTAATTTATTATAAGATAAATCTAGAGATGAATCAAAAACTATGCATTAGATAATATACATAATCCAAGTAGAGCACTGTGTACACAATTTATAATCAATAGAAGATTCTGAGATATGTGCATATAGAGCACTGAAACTGAAGTGATTGGGTTAGAAGTTAGTTCAATGCTACCATAGTTTGAAAAGGATTTGTACCCATGTACCCAACTCCCATTCTAGAAAAACTAATGCGAATAAAATTAAAAATGATGGGGTGATGGTAAATATAAGGGAACTAATAGCAACTCATATAAAACTATACTCTCCCTTTGTACAATGAAAAGGAATTTTAACACAAAGGGATTTAAAAAAGGCATGTTTTTGTCACCTTTATACATAAGACTAGTTAATCAATTTATCAAAATCCCACATTTGAGATGAGATTATTCTATTCCCCGGTAGAGAGAATCTGTAAAGTGGACTCTTTTTGCAAGATGGAGAGAAAATATATAGAGATAGATTTGTGTTAATTCTTAAGTAGGAATAATATGAGAAACAATATTGACAAGCCATGGAAGACAAAATCAAACCTCAGCTCGTAAATTTTCACCCCTCCGCATTGCATTTAACACCTGTCGAATCTGTTACATGGTCAGAAAAAAAAATAATGAATTTGATGAACTTCAAATAAATAAATAAAAAGAAAATAAATAGAACATATAGATTACTACATGAGGTGATAAAATAATAATTGTGAGCTTTGTGTGTAGGAGTCATACAGGTTATGGATATGACTGAATACCTTAAATTCATAAATGAAATAGTTCACAATCTAAATGGCAATGCATGAACTAGAAAATAGTTCAATCTAAACGCTTTTGACTATTTTGAGTATTTTCCGGTACAAATAAAGTAGTTCGAGTACCCAAACAGGCAAACAGCCAATGCCATTAACTTATGTGTAATGATTTAATGAGCAGGTAGGTAACTTTAACCTTAATTAGGCTATAGCAGACGTGTATAAAGAATTTTGTATGCATCATTACATAAATTTGTCCTGTGGCATCGTATATCTAAATTAAGTGTTTAAACTAATTGCAACAAACCAAAAGTCACATACCCTGCAAATATAACTTAGGAAAATCGAACAATATCAAGTTCAAGATCAACACGCATGGCTTCAATGTTTCTTTGCCTGAGTGGGTGTTTTTAGTGCTTTTTAATTTTCAATGACGTAAATACAAGTGCCAAGAATTCAAGTCAAGAATTCAAGATTCCACGTTACTTAATGCCAAGAGAAATGTTAATGTATTTTGTGTTTCAACATCAAAATTTATGTTTCAACGGTTCATGATGTATTATCTCATTAATTAAAGTGTATCATCATTGTGGAATTACATACACATAATATCTGTAATCCATATATTGTGAGATATTGTATGCTGAAATCACCCATGTAGCGAAACTACTTTATAGGCCATCGTAGTATCTACCGAGTCCCGTTTATATGAAATCTGGCAAAAATGCTTAATGACAAAACTACCATTTAATTTATTGAAAAGACAGTAATGCAACTGTCTGAACTGTCACTAAGCACCATTCAGTGTTTCGTAACTTATACTTTTGTCATTTTAATATTTCAGTATGTTTAAACTTTGATAGGTATAAACAATAATAAATGAAACCAGATACATCCTAGGGTGGGCTGTAAAGTAGCTTCTTTATATGGGTAGCCGGTAGCCTTAATGAAAAGAGTTAAAAATTTAAGTGACCACCACATACGTTTCCCATATATAATCTTATTTTGCAAATAAATTTATAAAATGAAAAATAAGAGGCACAAACCTCAGATACCAGCCTTTGTCTTCCCTCAATATCAGCAGCTAAAGCGCGCCAATCATCACCAGGTACCTCCATCAACAATGCTGCCCTTGAAAAAGGTTGGTAATGATGTCTCTGGCCAGGAACTCCAGATGAAATACGATTATCATCCGATGAAGAAGAGCCAGAAAGAAATGAAGAAAAATGACCTCTTTGCCCTCCCGACTCCACCTCAGTAGATGGAAAAAGAGTCCAAGGAGGAAACTCAGATGATCTGTGTTGACTTGTAGTGTGGTTATGCTGAGCGGTCCATAGACCATTTAAAGAACGAGATCTGCCATTACCACTGCCATTTCTGGAACTAGATGGTGTACCACCAACACCACCACTTCCGGTAGCTAAACTCCAATTAGTAGGATCTTGAACCACGTTCCTACTCTCAGAGGGGGGAACAAAATTATGATATTGCACGTTGTTTCTTAGCAAGCTTGATGAACCTGCGCTTCTTGAACTGATATTATGACCCCAAGGAAAATGATGTGTATTTCTTGGAATATCTGGAACATGCATTAAAGGGGGTTGCTGGTTTGATAGATTACTGATTTGCCCTCGGGAATGGTCCAAAAACTCATTAAGCAGAATTTGTCTATTCAATGACTGGAGAGAAGAATTGATATTTGGATGCCTACTAGGGTTACCAGTAAAAGACACATTGTCATTATTATTAAGATCAAGAATCGATCCTCGAATGCCGAAAGGTTGTGGTGTTGGTGAGTTTTCTGGAATTCCAATTCTTGAATTTGGTATTTCATGGCGGTTCATGGGCACATGGTTGACTTGAGTTGAAGATATATTTAAGCTTCTAGAAGCTTCTGGAAAGCAACCCGAACCGCCACCCATGAGGGACTGAGTAGAAGTACTTTCTAGGGTTTTTCTTTTGCAAGATAAACCCCAATTACCCAAAGATGAGCCCGTCCCACAATCAGAAGGCCCAATACCATCATCATCACTATTAGTACTCTCATATCCAACATTCAAATTTACATTCATAGGAAAATGATTGGAAACAGTACTGTCCATATTAACCTGGTGAGTTGCTGATGATTCATGTTGTTGTTCTTCTGATCTTGATGCATGAGTGGCTGAATTTGACCAGTTTTGACCATCATTAGAAGCCTGATTTTGTAAGCTTGCTCTAGAGCTAGATTCACCAACATCCCAGCTTCTAAAACTTTGAAAATCATTATGATGGTTTGTATTGACACAACTGAAATTTAACTCATTAGAAAGATCATTATCTAACAACCGTCTTTCCACTGGAGAAAACATATTATTCCAACGATCAGCTTCATCCATGCTAGTACTGTTGGAATTTGACCCCTGGTTAAGGTCAACAGTCTCAGGGAAAGGATCAAATATGCTCCTTTGACCTCGCATCAGGTCAAAAATATAAAATTGACCAAGTTGGTAACCACAAAAAGGTACTTCGCAGTTCACAAGGTATAGCCCCCAAAATTCTTCACTCTTACTGGATGCATTAAAGGCATCAAAAAAGTTATAAGATTGTTTTCCTGAGATTTATACATCATTGATGCATAGTTAATCTATTAGCGAATGGATTTGATCATTCAAGGAGAATAGGATAAAGACATCCGAAGTCAAACTAGCAACACCTTAACCAAAAAAATCTTCAAATAATACACAAATTGTCGCGAAACTAACAGTTATAAATATAATAGAAAAGGTTCTTGCTTTAGAAACTTGAACTAGTCTGCCAACAGCTTCATTTTTACAAACAAACATAACTGAAACCTTGCTACATAACATTTTTATATCCACATCCCGCATATAATCAAAGAAAAGCCAAATGGCAGAAGGGCAAATGGTTAAATATCATATTTTTAGTTCAGTACATAGTTAAAAGTTCAAAGTTATAATGAAGAGATAAAAACTAAACATTATTACATTGTCAAAAAAAATGATGACCACGCCTGCAGCACTAAAATGATGCATTTTAAGACATCAAAGGCATACAAATAAGATCAATTAAACATGAAAAACTAACCACTAATGACCTTACAATGCCCTAAAACCTCAAAAAAAGATCATTCTAGAAAAAGGTGCTAATTTTTGACCTAATTTGTAATACAGAATGCTTGTTTAACTCTATTAGCAGCTAAAAAAACAAGAAAGAATTTCATCGATGTCAAGAGTGTAATTCTTTATTAAATTGCAGCAACTCCGGATCGAATTTGCAATAGACACGTAAGGGCTATTCCAGATTAACCAATACAAAAATTATTGTTGGTTGAACAATGAGTGAAACAAAAATCAAAGCTAGCAACTTGTAAACATCATCGGAACGAATTGATAAATCAAAGAAAAAACCTAGACATACAAAAATCATAGATCCATTCATATCACCCGAAGCAATGAAATTCAGATTCAAACAAAGAAACCTACATATACGATTCACTTCAAATTCCAACAAAAACCGATGGAAACAAACAAACCCATGTGGATAAACAATCAAAAACCTTACCGATTGAGGTAATCAGAATGGATTGAAATTGGGGGCGTTTAGTCGGTGCGATGATGAAGATAACGAAAGAATCGATTGATGAAGGGATCAGAGCTCATTATGGTTTGAGAAATGGAAAGACGACAATGGCAGTGATGAAGGAGGATGGAGAGAGAGAGAGAGTTAATTGGGTGTTAAATTTTCATGGGGAAGAAGAAGATTCGTGTTTTGGTGGGTTTACGGTGAGATATGGAATATGCTGATACCAACACATTTTCAGAGTAAGTTTCAACCGTTGGATGGTTTTTTTCATCTTTTTCTTTAAATATCTTTTGATATTAAAATGGTTTTTAATGCAACTTATTATATTAAAACTAGAGCGGGGTTAAGTCGTAAAAAAACTTAATAATAACGCTATGATGTTGCCGCAAACTCGCGTATTTAAAAAGACGTTGATAACATACATAACTTTATATAATATGTAGAAACGTCGTTGAAAACTTGCGTGTTGACGGGGAGCGGGGGGGTGTTCGTAATATATGTAACTTTATATGTGAAAAGAACAAAACTTTAACGTCATTGACAACATTCAAAATTTTATATTAAAAAAAATTCAGCACAAATTTGTACGTTACAGCTAGAGCGCTGATAATATTTTTGAATTTTATGTAAAATTCACGTTAAAAAATCACATTACAATGTTGAAAAAAAAGGACGCCACAACGAAAAAAAACTGTCCACAGAAATAAACATTTATAAATTTGGATTGTATGAAACATTATATTTGAAAAGTTGTAGGGAGAAAAAAAAACAAAAACTATAAAAAATCAAAAAGTTAAATAACTTTTAACAGTTTATACTTTTATACCTTATTGACTTGTATATTGTGATACATAATTGCGTTCTGGATGGAATTTAGATCGAAACATAGATACAAATAAACACATCACAATGTTTAATTCTTTAAAACTTATAAAGAGGGAAAAGTAAACGTGTTAAATAGCAAGTATATAAGTATGGGGTATAAAGTGTAATATATCTAAACTTGTGAGGTAAAAGAAGTAATAATTAATGCTTTATTTTAAAGATACCCTCAAAGTTTAAGCAAATTACTAAACCACCATTGCATACTAACTTGTATTATGTGATGCTCGTTTTGGTTTTTAAATTATAGTTAATTAATTAATTAATTAGCAACATTAACGAGAATAACAATGGGATATTCATAAGTAATACATTGTTTATTAGTAATGTTGACATAATATGTTAGACGCTACGATACGACAAATCACAAACACTATATGATGATTAATCGTCATCATGTTATTTTCTTTAAACACAAACATGAATCATTTTAGAAACAGTTCACATGATCAAAGGCATTATAAAAATCACTTTTTAGGGAAAGAGAAGTTTCAAAAGCCTGTGAAAGTCTTAAATAGTATGTAATTTTTGAGATTATCATCGTTGGGGTGACGCTAAATGATGAACGCATATGTAGTTATTTGCTTGTAACTCTTTTGATGATACCCTCCAATGTACAATGTAAGCATGTAATTTATTAAATTTAACAAAATCAACCAATCATGAGTTCTTGAATGGTTGCACATCAAAGATGAGTTTTTTTTACATAACTAAACATTCGTTTTGTGAGTTGCATCTAATAGTACCTCAGGTTTTGAGCATAACAAAGATCAAGATCTGCTCTCTCATCTTTTGAGAAACCTTGCAAGTATTGCTGCATCGCCATTCATCCTCGTTATCTCTCCATATCTAAAACAAAAGGAAAAGTTTATATCCCTCGTTGCCTTTGTATTAACATGTGACAACCCTCCCCTACCACCGACTACCCCCGTTGATCATTGTTGTTTGCATAATGCTTCATGAAACCATCGTCATTCTTCCCCTTCTTTTTCATGATCAGTTAGTGTCTAGCACCCAAAACCGCACCAATACAATCATCACAAATGATGCATCAATGCATATACCAATTGGTTTAATGTGATATTCAATACCACATTGTATTTTAAATATGGTTACACCTTTCGCCTTGATGCTTATACTAGTGTTATAGTTTAATAAAAAATGTTTTTGTTTTTGGTATTTGGTATCTAAATAAGACAAAGTTCTTTTATTCTTCATTATTTCTTTCTCTCATAATATATTTTACAGTCTTTGTTAATAATGTTCGTAAACTTTTATATATCAGATACTATTAAATTGTTTTTTTAACAACATTTAACATAAACAATTTGCTTTTTGGAGTTTAACATACTATCATAAGGTAAATACACTTCATTCTGTTAAAAAAGTATTTATAATTGCTTTTTTTTTATATGCTTTCATGTTGGCCAGGGGCGTTATGTTATACATGTCATCCGCTCTAAAAAATAGTTATTTGTTGTTGGATTGATTATCTCTCACAAAATTTAATCGTAATTAATAAAAGCTTACGTTAAATACAGACTGTATCTATTATATCAATATAATCACCACTTTTGTCTTAGATTCGAGTTGGGTCGGTTTGGGTCAGGACGCACGTGTTGAAGTCCAAACCGGTCCAAAATGATGGTTTGAACTCTGAACCGGTTCCATTTGATATAAACCAGGTTGTATACCGTGCCGGGTCGGATTTTGAAACCTGTTTTGGCTAATGACCCGTTTTTTAAAAAAATCCATATCTAAGGTTAGGTTTATACGTTTATAGTTTATTATCTGAAAGCCCATCACATCTAATTTAAGGTGGGCCAAATAGCCCAAAGCCGAACTTACTACTTAAATCCACAAATCCCTCCAAAACCCTAATCGATCAATCCTGCAGTTTCTCTCAGAGGCAGTCACTCGAAAGCTAGGGTTTGCACAACATGGCGGCACCACCACCGAACTCCGTTCAATGTTTTGGCCGGAAGAAGACGGCCGTCGCCGTGACTCACTGCAAGGCCGGCCGCGGCCTTATCAAGATCAACGGCGTCCCGATCGAGCTCGTTCAGCCGGAGATCCTCCGTTACAAAGCTTTCGAGCCGATCCTTCTCCTCGGTCGCCACAGGTTTGCTGGAGTCGATATGAGGATTCGCGTGAAAGGCGGAGGTCACACCTCTCAGATCTACGCAATCCGTCAGAGTATCTCTAAAGCGCTCGTTGCTTACTACCAGAAGTTCGTTGATGAAGAGCAGAAGAAGGAGATTAAGGATATTCTCGTGAGGTATGACAGGACTCTGCTTGTTGCTGATCCGAGACGATGCGAGCCGAAGAAGTTTGGTGGTCGTGGTGCTCGTGCTAGGTTCCAGAAGTCTTACCGTTGAACACAGAGTAATGTTACTGTTCGTTTTCAAACTATATTTCTGTTGCTTTTTTTAGCGTATTTTGCGACTTTTGATGATGTTTAATTTTGATCGGTTGTTTTTATGAATGTTATCGGATGATTCTCTTTGTTTTCTATACAATCGATTAAGTTTAAGTTTGGTTGTTGTTATGAATGTTGCTATCGATTTGGGTGTTTTTGCTGTTTGAGCTGACGTCACGTGCATACATTTGATTATCAGGCTCTTTGATGGTTGCTTAGCTTGTATCTGTTTATAGACATCACCTCAAAGTTTGCAAATGATACTTGATTATGCTGTAGAGATGCTGTTTGGCATTATAGAAGCTTTATCGATGAATATGAATGAAGTGGTGATGTTCATAATATATTTATGGTTTACTATCCTGTTCCATTTTTTGTGTGTGAATGTGTGTAATAACATAATTTTATCACTTTGTAAAGCTAATTTAACTCTAAAGTTTTGTTTATTTACAAGTGTGTACCTGAGATTAATGATGAAAATTTGATTGAAGTTACTTTGGTAGTGGTAAACGTTGATCACCTTGTCAACCTTTTTGACCTGAAAGTGACAACATTTGCTCTGTTGAAGTTTTATTGAACAATTAACTGCTGCGTGAGTGATCTTTCTATCCCTTAGGATAGGGAAATGTTTACCTTGATCACCTTACTCGACTCGTCATGACATCAATGCTTATGTGTTTGTAAGTAAAGTAGGATAGCATAAACTCAGCATGAGTGACCTTTCCATCCTTTAGGACAGAAATATTTGTTTTCATCTTATGCTCTCTCAACCCAATAAATAGCTATTTTTGAGTGGTATAATATTCTTTTTTTGTTTTTTAACCTTGAAGCTTGTGGTGGTCAATTCTCATGGCCACCATCATAAAAGCTAAAGAACATGACTTGAGGTGTATAGAGGATAATACTCTAATTTCTGCCTTAAACTTTTGATTTAATTTTGAGTGAAGATTTTGTGATAATATATTAAGGAATAATTGCTGAAGATTTTGGGGTAATTGATCAAGGGGCGATTGATGAGTATGGGTGGTGGAAGTTTGAGTGAAGATTTCTAGGTAATTGATCAAGGACATTCTCTTTGGCTAATTCCATTTCTTTGAAGCCAAACCTAATCCTTCACTAGCATTTATACAGCCCTTTCTCAGTTTTCCCCATCACCACCTCACCTGTCTTCTTCAACCGTAACTTCAAGTTAACCATATCGCATCATTTCGCCATTTTCACTATCCTTACTAAATGAAGATTCACATTGAACAAATGTATCAGCGCAGAAAGTCAATGGTGAACACTTATTTACTATTGTAAGGTAAATTTCCTCTATGAATGATTTCGTACGAACAGTCTGATCTTGGATTATTTCTTAATCCCTAATCTGATCGGTCTCCAAAAGGTTGAAAAGAGTGCCTTTTACTCTCATTTCATTCCCTTAGCGATTATAGCCTTAGAGAGAGGTGAAGCTTACCTTTATCAAGCTTTTTCAACCCTACAAATAGCTATGTTACAAGTGGAATTATACTATGAATGTTTGTTTGTTAGTTTGTATCATTCTCTGCTTTTTTATGGATCTAGTTGAATATACATAAAAAAGAACCATGCATGATTTGTAAGTACGATGTGAATGTTATGGTTAATGGTGACTGTAAAACTGAGGCTGAACGGGGATCCGACCAAGGTTTGAATAGTTTGACACAATGTTAACAGGGCTTCTAACCTCGGTTACATGGTTTTTTTTATGGTGAAACAACACCGTGGTAGCTTTGATTCGGTCAAGGTTTGAATAATATTAACCGAGCTCCAAACTTTGGATAGAGGTTTTTTCTATGGTGAAACAACACCATGATAGCTTTGATTTCCGGGTTGGGCAGTGTTAGGTTGAGTGTCTATAGAGAGTGATCAATCGGAGAACGTGGGGGGTGACCGGTGTCCAAGGGTTGTGGGTGTTTGGGTTTTGTTTTCTATTTTTTAATTTATATAAATTTGAGTTAGTTACATAAATAGTCATTAAGCTACAGTCTCTAGGCTAAAATAACTGTTATAGTACAATATTTAAATTGTTATTTGCTGAAATGACTAAAGTTTGAATCTTGGCTTGAGTTTGTTTAAGGAGCAATTTAGTAGGCTTTTAAAGCTATTTTTACTCTTTAGATCGTAAAGAGTGTTTGTTTTGTTTAAAAAGATATTTGTTAATGTTTGTTGAGTCTGTTAATGGATAAGTTTTTTAATATATTGATTGATTTAAATGCTAATTTTATTTGATTAGATTTTTTAATGACTCAGTATAAAATTATTAAACCATCTCTATAATTTAAGTTTTTAGTGAGTTAGATTTTTAGTAGCTTTTAGAGCATTCACAATCCACTTTTCATCTACATCTGTATAATTACGTTAAAATCTATTTTTTTTTCAATTAAATAATATTTTTTATACCTTTTTACATTTTTTTCTCTTCTATTCACAACCACTTTCAACAAAAATTATATTATTAATAGAGATGAATAGTGCTTTATCAGATAATGAACGGTAACATGTTTTTTATCCTCCATTCACAATCACTTATAATCATTTTTTATAATACAGAGAATGTACTCACAGCAATATAAAAAGGGTTCTAAATGCCCTTTAAGTCACCTAAATCATTTACACAGTTTGTCATATAAGTTAAAAAGCACATCATTGATTATACAAGACACAAACTCACAAAGTAACAAACATATTCGGTACAAGCTAAAATAAGTTGATAATTAATTTATTTTAAATTTATAATTAAGTGTCATGCTATCAAGCATTTGCTACTATCAAAATCTTCCCTTCAGTTTTTTCGAAAGTTGCACCAATGGTCCTCTTTTAACAAAATTCGAAGTTATCTTTAATCTTACGTTTCTGTAGCGTAATTGACTTCCCCTTTGACACAATACTAATTTATTGCTTCTGCTTCTCTTATTTAACGATAAGTGATAAATTTTATGTGATTATGTGGTGCTAGGGTGTCATTTGTGTTTGTGTTAATGTTATTTAACTATACATGTCAACATGCAGAATTAAATAATTAATTATAGTCAATGATCCTCAGCCTAAGTATTTGAGATGAGGCATTAAGATTTTATTAAAATAGAAAGATTTTAGGTTGAAGTCACATTTGTAACAAAAAAAAAGAGGTTTTAGGTTGTGCTAAGGGGTTTTCTCATCTAAGATGTGTCTAATCATGAGTATGTTTTCAAGTCGGGATTGATGAAGATAGACTGTTTTTCGAGCTTATCATCAGGATTTAGGGGTGTGCTAGAGCCCACAGGTTTCGTAGCAATGGATATAATCTGGTGGGTGAATGGCTCATAAGCGATCTTAAAAAAAAATGATCTCCTTTTTTCTTAATGGCTTTTTTTTCACAAATAGAAAAAAGAACCATCATTTTAGAGTAACTTTTAAGGTTTAAAAGCCGAATGGCTTGTAAGCGATATTCAAGAAAAAAAATCACAAATTTTGATTTCCTTTTTTCTTAATGGATTTTTTTTTCACAAATAGAGAAAAAGAACCACCGTTTAAAAGCTATAATAAACATAATTTCAAATCAACGTAAATAAAATCATGAAAATTAGCAAAAAGTTCATAAAAAAATGAAAAAAATATAAGTTGTTCTAAATAAAGGTTAGGAAAAACATAAATAAAAGAATAAAAGCAATCAAACTATTGAACAAGAGGAATGGAGGGTGAATCCGAATGTTGTCTCTCTTCTAGCGAGCGCTAGGGGTGTTCAAAAAATCCGATATCCGAAAATATCCGAAATTCGATCCGTATCCAAATCCGAATAAACCGATCCGAATTCTTATTCGGATATTCGGATCGGATCTCATCCGAATCCGAATTCCTTATTCGGATTTCGGATCGGATTTCGGATTTCATAATTTTTTTATTCGGATTGTTCGGATTATTCGGATATCCGATTAATCCGAATAAGAATTCACCTATGTTTTTAGCCTAATACTTATTAGCCAACTACCTATTATATTTTCAACTCAATATTAAAAAATATTAACATATTTTAGTCATCTAATCCTAAATAATTATAAAATAATCGATTGTTCTTCTAAATTAGAGATTATAATCTTCGGGTTTTATGTAATTAGCTATTATGTTTTAATTTGGGTTCACATCAAATTTGTATTTTTATATTTTATATCTTTTGTTATGATTTTAAACTTATAAAATGTTAAGAATAAAAAATTAGCAAAAAAAAAATAAGAATAAAAAAATAAAAAATTTTGTTATTTAGTTTATTCGGATTATTCGGATATATATCCGAATCCGATCCGAATTGAATTCGGATAGAGATATCCTTATTCGGATCGGATCGGATTTCGGATGGGGTCCTGAAATTTTCATATCCGAATAATCCGATCCGAATAATCCGAATAATCCGTTATCCGATCCGATGAACACCCCTAGCGAGCGCAAACCAACCCATTTAATTTTCTATTTGGTAAAACTTATGACTTTTATTTTTTGAAAACTCAAATAAATAGAACTAAAGAAAACAAACACGTGAATTTAAAGATTTTGTTTGTTTGGTGATTTTATTTTTAACAATATTTCTTCACTCAAACAATAAATGGTTTGTATAAATAAAAGAAAGAAAAGACAAATTGGAAGTCTCAAAAAATTACTGCAAATGAAAGAAACTTACTGGTGGTTATGTTGATAGGATCCGCAAGTGGTAGGAAGGCGTTATTTTGCAAGTCTCTAAAAATTATAGTGGCATATATACGAAACCTAAAAAGTACAATGTATTTACCGAACACAAAGATTTATAATATATATAATTGATAGCTCAATAGCATTTAGCTTTTATATGCAACTTAATTATACAATATTTAATAGTTCATCTATTGTTTCTTAAAAGATTAAAACCTATAGATGAAGTATCTCCGCACTAGTTTAAAGTTCGCAAACAATGATCACTCGTAATGTACCTATTCGATACTGACAATTTCAATAGACGGGTAGGAAGGAATCACGTCTTTGACTTGACTTTTTGATATAAGAACAATCCCTGAGAACGAGGTCATGAGGTTACTGGTATAACCCGACAACCGAGAAGTTTGAGTGGTTGGTTTATCATGGAATGCGAAGGACACGCGCTATTCTTTAGTCTTTGCTAACGAACAAAAAGAAATAAATTCGAAACAAATATTAATGTGAAAGAAAAGTCGAACGACCTACCCAATGATCATGCCCTACGTATTTATTAAAAAAATCTACATCCACCCAAAATATGTGGGTGATATGTAGATATAGATAAGTACTATTCGCATGACAAAATAGGTGCAAAAATTTTATAGTCATATCTACTTATATAAATACAAAAGAAACAATGGTAAATATGAGAACAATCTATATATACAAAACTAATAAATACATAGTTAAAAATCTAAATAACGAGGTTTAAAAATGTAAACTACAAAATCATAAGATAACTTTTGTTGAATATAAATGAAGCTTAATGATGTACAAATTAATTCTCGAATTTCGTGATTGCACCTAAAAATGTGATAATTACTTTAAAGTTTGCTTAAAGGAGTTATATATATGTGTTAAAACTAGTAAAATCTTTGCGCGCGTTGCGGCATGTTGTAGCCACAACGGTGTATCATATAAATGAATTTTTTTATCACACACTACTAGAAAAAGGTGTATCAATGACGCACCATTACTTGTAGCCACATTTTCTTATAATTACCGACAGAGATGAACTTTGAAAAAATGAAAAAAAATTTAAAAGCCAATTATAAACATTAATGGCCAATCTATCAGTGATTAGAAATGATTATATACAACAAGTAAAATCATAGAATTCATCTGTCACTAAAGGTCCTTTCTTTCGTAACCATAGTCATGATTTGATATTGCCGTTAAATTGAGGCAATCATCTTGTCCCTCGTGACACTTGATTTATTCTGCCGACCTCCTTGTGTTTGGTTCATTGTTGTGGACTCCCATCTTTCAGGGTGTTAAATTCGATGCTAAATTCGTTTATTAGTCAATATTACATGGGAATGCAACATGATGGTGTTGATTGGTTATCTCTTAATTCATGTGTTAATACAATAATACGTGAAGTTGTGATTCTTATATTTCGTAAAATGGCTAGATAGAAATAAACCTTTGAGAAATTATATATGATTACTGAAAACAACATAGCTAGTTTTTTCCCAACCTACTTCCCACACGCCATGTGGTGTGATTTTGATCGTTATTGGTCTATGGCTTGTCGTAAAACATAGAACTTAACCGAATACTAACACTAGACCCGGTAATACTAATATTAGCAATGATGATGTTCGTTTATTATCAATTTGGTTTGTGACTGTACCAAAATTAAATATGATTGCATAGAGGTTACATCACTTAAAAAAATTTAAAATAAAAATGTATTAATTAAGCAGATAGTAGGTCAAGATAGAGGGTTAGAACATTTAAAAAAAAATTAAAACTTAAAATATTACAATAACTAAAGTCTAACACCAAAGAGTCTTTGATCTACTGATACTCGATCAAGTATGTTATATAATATTCTTTTCTTAAAACGTTGTAAGTTGAAGTGCTAACATAAACAAGTAGTGTAAATTTAGAGTAGATTTGAAGTGTTTATTAACTTGCTACTAAAAATAACTAAAGCCGAAGTATCTAACATAAAGTATTATAGAAAGTAATTGCTAAATTATAAAACCGGTAAGCTGTCTAACGTTAAAATATTTCTAATCCTAGAATGTTTAGCATGACAAAAAAAGAGTTTAACATAAATAATTTAATTTCTTCTTTAGACCAACAACAAATATTTCGTTTACTACGAAACTTCTTCACGATTTATATAAACTAATCGGTCTCAACCTTCTTCACGATTTATATAAACTAATCGGTCTGAACCTCCAGCTCCCTGTGGCTCTAACAAATGGGCATCGAGAACGACGAACCGCTATCGCCGGCCGGCCGGTTGTTCGTCCAACCGGCGACTCACCAGATCATCAACTGCGTCATTGGCCTCAAACAACAGCTCGAACATGACGCCCTACGAACCGTCATCTCCGATTCTCTGATGGTCATGCACCCTAGGTTTTCAAGCCTATTAGTCACCGACGACGAAGGTCGAGAACACTGGCGGAAAATCGAACTCGACATCGATCGGCACATCATCATCCGTTCCGACGCCGTAGGCGAGGGAGATAACGATGAAGATTCGGTGAACGATTACGTCGCTGATTTAACAGTATCTTCGCCGTTGAAGACCGATAAGCCGTTGTGGGAGGTGCATCTGTTATCGACGCATAAGTGTGTGGTGGTGCGTGTTCACCACGCGCTAGGTGACGGAATCTCGCTGGTGTCGTTGATGTTGACGCTGTGTAGGAAAGTGGATGATCCGGAGCAAACGCCGACGATTGAACCTTTGGTACGAAATCAGAGGAAGTTAGGGTTTGTGGAGATGGTTTGGAAGGTGTTGAAGATGATTTGGTTTAGTTTGATCTATGTGCCGGAGTTTCTGATGAGGGGACTGTGGGTCAAAGACGGGAGGACGGTGGTCAGCGGCGGAGAAGGGGTGGAGATGTGGCCGAGAAAACTTGTTACCGCTAGGTTCAGCCTTGAAGATATGAAAATGGTGAAGAGGCTCGTCCCCAACGCGGTAATTTTGAATTTCTGTTATGTTTTTTTGATTAAGTTAAATTGAAATAACAGAAATGACATGGAAATACAATAAATTAATTGTTATTGGGGTTGGGTTTTTTTATTAGATACCACACATTTTCAATCGGATTACAACCTTAGGCCTTAGGGTATTGACACAAAATATTTAAAAAAATATGTGAGTGTGTTTTTTATATTATAGAAAATGGTTTTAATTGGTTGTGAGTGGAGTATAGTGAAAATGTTACGGTTTATTGGTATATCTAAGGAATACTGTTCAACTCTTATAAATATTTTAATATTTTTGAAAGTGATTGTGAGTGGAGGAAAAAAAAAGATAATAATAAAAGTATAAAAATATTATTTAATTAAAAAATAAAAAGAAAAAATAATGTTTTTAATGTAAATTATATGAATATGGATAATAAATCCACTGTAAATACTCTTAGAGGAATTTAGAGGGTCTTAAGTATTACTCTTTTAAAAAAATGAAATATAATTGTTAAAAATTAATTTGATTAATTTGTTTACTATATTGCTTTATGAGTGGCTTAACATGAAAATAGTTCTTCGAAGACTTTTCTGAGCCTACAAATTATACTTTTGACTTTTGGAACTCCTATTCCAAAAGTCCCGCATCAAACATGTCGGCTTAAAAAGATTAAAGACCACTTGTGATAAAAGATCACTTGTGAAACATGCTTTAAGAAAATACTAAAAAAAGAAAAACAAGGTGTACGCCACCATGAGGCGTCCGTATTAATCGACCCAACGGTCAACATAATGAGATGGTAAATCATGCGTCTTAGAGTAAATCAGGTGGTATCACGGTTTAATCCCTTGACCTCTATCATAAATTTTTGTATCCTTACCACTAGAATACTAGCATGAGGACTATTATAAAAAAATACTATATACGTAATAAAATATGCTTAATAAGTTCTAGGGTGTTAAATATTAAATGTTTCAGGTAATGGGTCCAACCGATACGAACTTAAAATTTTAACACGAACATAAAATTGGTCAGATACATAAATTTTAAGTCTACAAATGAGATGGTAATAAACTGATATCGTATAAAAAAATATGAAGTTGGAAATGTGACCTAATACCATAGTATTTGTCGGTTAATACCATACCGTTTGTCGGTTCGGTACTCGTATCAATAAAAATATCTAAAATTACTGTAACCAAAAGATATTGAAACTAAAAACATGAAATACGAGTATCGGTACTAATAGTTACAACAAAAAAAGAAAGTATTACACTTATTGAAATTCTTTTGGTTTTATATTTTAAAGTTTAATCAAATCAACTTTAATTTATAACAAAACTCGTATTTTATACAATCTCGTAAAGAACAAACAAGTTAATCGTAAACCCATAAACTTGCTAGGTTGACCAACACATGTCTCGTTTATTTAAACATGTATACATATTTAATTTAAAACTAATCTAAATCAGTTTATAATATAATCAAACCCATACATTTTTCTTTAAAAAATGAGTTACGTGGTACCCTGTTTATATTAAAAAGAAGACACTAGAACCGGCTTCCGTTGAATACCGTAACTCGGGGATTTTCTTGACCCAGTCAACTCGGTCCATGTTCCCATCACAAGTGAGTTTTATTTTCCAATTCCATTAAAGGTGGTGGAATTATTTGGTTTATTATAATATAAACATTATTACAAAAAGTTAATATTCATTACCGTTCAGCCCCCACTTGACTTCACTACTTACGCACCTGATATTAATAAAACAAATTTTAAATATACAATATACATCTAATCTAGAAAATTCAAATTTGCATCCTCTTTCTTACGGGACAATAAATTTAATAAATGGAACAGGAGTCTCTCTTATAAATAAAGTCAAAATTAAGACGCTAACTTTTTACCAACTCGTGTTTGTAAATAGATATTGTTAGGAACGTTTATTTTTAATATGAGGACTTTGTTACACATGTGAAATTCATTACACAGAAATAAAGCATATTTTTTGAAGTTCTTAAAAGTCTTTCCTTCACGTAATCATTGAGTTGATAAAAAACAAGGTTTGCTGTTTCATTCCTTCTAAGGGGTAGGAATATGTATCTACTGTCATATTCTGGATTCATTGTTTCTTATATCACCATAATAATGACGATTAATAATTTATACCATTATACATACTATTATTATATTAAGAAATGAATGAGTTAATCACAAATATAGTCTTTGTGAATTAACAAAAATAATAGGATTGATGCTGGGTTTATTAGTAATAAGTTCAGGCTTCTGATTTAATTGTAACGTGTTTTGATATTAACATCAACTTTCCGTTAGTTCTTCTATTAGGTTCAAGGACATTTTTGTATTTTCGCATTTGAAGCACTAGTTATATAGTTTATGATATTCAAGGGACCATCTTGTAATTTACATAAAATATTTTTAAATCTTATTTTAATTTATTAATCTTTCTAACCCTAATACTAGACTATGTAGGGCCGAACACCCGCCTCCAAACACATATCAAACCACCATAATCAGAAGAAAAAGAAGAAGGAAGCCACCATGATTAAACGTAATGATTATTTATAACATATTATGTTATGAAAATGTATAAGACATTGTGTATGCACACATGATCATCAATAAAAGATTAAATCCATCTTGATCATAATAGACTATCATATATATTTTGCATTGCCATGCATATAAACTTCATAACGAATTATTGAATGCAGACTATAAACGACGTTCTTTTTGGAATAATATCATCAGGACTATCAAAATATCTGGATTACCGATCACCGGACTGTATGTTTTATTTTTCATTTCTTGTTAATTGTAGCTGATCAAATTCAAATTCCAAGTTTGATTTGTATGTTTATTGAGTTAATTACTTGTCTTTAATTCGTAGCTCTTCAAGAGGGACTTCAAATCACGGGTGTCGCCATGGTTAATTTAAGACCATCACCAGGACTCCAGGTTATATATATATCTTAAAACATACATATTTGTAGATCAAGCTTATGTATCACGAGAAACTTTATTTATGAAAAAAAAATTAGAATAAGAACACCAATAAGGGTCTTTATATCAAAAAAAAGATATCGGTTTAATAATTACATGTGTGTACGTATGAGCAAATATGAATCACATGTGATAATTCCAACTCTAACATTTTTTTTATTATATTAAAACATGACAAATATCTACTTTTTTTTTTTTATTTCATGTAATAAAACATTCTAAAACGAATTTGAACCTACGATGAATTTTTGAAAATATTGAGAAAAAAACACTAATAAACATGGAGTTATTTTTTTATGGCTAATCTCTAAGAAAATTCGTAAAATTATCAGGATATAAAAGAATTGATGAAGAAAAATGCAGGGGCAGGATGGGGAAATAAAATTGGTGTTATGCTCCTACCTGTTTACTATCATAGAAACCGGTCTGATCCACTTGAGTATTTAAAGAGAGCCAAATTGATGATTGATAGGAAGAAGTTGTCTATGGAGGCTATTCTATCACACCAGATTGGACGTTTTGTTATGAAATTCTTTGGACCAAAGGTAAAGTTTATATTATGTTTTAGATTAATAATTAAAACTTTTAAGTGAACATTTTTTTTACAGTTAAATATAGTTTGACGCCTTTACAAATTAATGTATTTGAATTTTTTTCTGTTTTTGTTTCTTATAAATGGATTAAAATTATCACTTTACATTTTTGCTATTGATTCGAGTTTTAACACTTTGCTAATGACCATAAATTGATATTTGTAGCTTGCAAGCTCGCTTAATTACAAAGTAATTTGTAACACCTCTTTCACGATTTCAAATGTGGTGGGGCCGAGAGAAGAGATCATGGTTGCGGGCATTCCAGTCACATACATTAGAGCTACATCATCAAGTTTACCTCATGTACAAGTTTTAAAGCTATAAGTACAAACAATACAAGCATTCATTTGTTAAAAGTATGTGTGTTTTAAATAATTATTTATTTTGAATGCAGGCAATCACAATGCATATGGTGAGTTATGCGGGAAAGGCCGATATGCAGATTTTAGTCGCAAAGGATATCATTTCAGACCCCAAAAAGTTAGCAAAATGTTTTGAAGATGCGTTACGTGAAATGAAAGAATACACGTTACGTACATGAGAGAATTTGATTCAAATTTCTGTGAAATATATTGAAAATGATCCAATCCAAAAGATTTAGCATTCTTTGTCGTGCTCATACCCACGTAATGTTATTAATTGTGATTTTAGAACACTTTGTGTTTTAGAATTGTAAGGCAGTATGTTGTTTATCTTTTCATTATATTTGATTCTGTTTCAAAAAAATATTTGTTTTATAAACGAATGTTTTACTTAAAGTATTATTTGCTTTTACTTTTGTCTCAACAAGTAAAACTTATTATCTTTTTGTCTTGTCGAGTTATTAGAAAAAGCAAAAAAGATACTACAAATAGATTTTACTATTATTGTTGTTTATAACCACATTAGGTTGTAGTCCCGTGTATATGCGGGTTAAATAAATTTACTGTTACATGATTAATAATATAAAAAGTTATGTCTTAAATATTATGTATTATACGGATTGAATAAACCCATGTATTACACATTTGAAAATTTAAAGTTAACATATTTGAAATTTTAATTATAAATAGTTATTAATTAATGAATAGTTATTATAGCATTCATAAGTAAGAGGAGAGATAAGAAGAAAAACCAAATATTAAATGGTCTGGAATGGTGACAAATGTTCGGATTTATTTTTATTTATTAGCATAGAGATGGGTTAAATTTGGCAACAACTTGAAAACTAAGTAGATTGATTAATTTTACAATTATGTGCTCCTTATATTAAACACGAAGGTATATGTTTTAATCACATAGTTGTGTGCTGAAGTGTGTGTGTAATGACGGTGAATCACCCGATATATAAAATTGTATCAGTTTTAAAGTTTCAGGGTATTAAATCCTCCATTTCTGACCTAGCTTTATGCTGAAGGGTGCGTGTAATGTGTGATTATAAATAGCAAACCAACTCAAGATCAAGCAATAAACAAGTAGACTCGTTAACTGTTGTGTTACATTTCATTCGTAGATAACAATCTTACATCATGGGCTATCAGATAAACGTATTATAAATCTTTTATTAAAAGATTCATAAACAATGCTTTTATACTATAATTAAGTCTTCCTCTATAAATGTTTAAAATAACTAATCTAAAAACACAAGGGAGTTACAATAGATTTTGTTGCAATAGAGACACAGTAACAAAATATAGTAAAAAATTTATAACGTAACATCAAACAAAAATGTTTATCATAAATATAAGAGTAAATTACACGGATGCTCCCTGTGTTATATCCAAATTGCGGTTTTGGTCCCCAGATTTGGAAAACTACAAGGTCAGTCCAAATGTATGCATAAACGTAACGGGTTTGGTCCCTGACATGGATGGACAGTTAACTTTTTGTTAATTTTTTTAAAAATGACAAAAATACCCCTAGGGACCATAAATATATATATGTCTGTGTGTATCCTCCGACCAACCACCATCACCATCTCCGCCCGGTCATTATCACCACCTAGTCAACCACCATCACCGCCACTGCCGGGGGAGCACCACCACCGCCACAGTCGCTGGACCGCCACTACCGTCACCGTCGCATCGGAAACAACCGTTCCACCACCACTTCCAGCGAGGTGGAACGGTGGCGGTGGCGAGGTGGAACGGTGGTGTGACGGTTGTGTTGGCAAGATGCGACTGTGGTGGTGGCAAGGTGTGACGGTGGTTGGACGGCGGGTGATGGTCGGACGGCGGTGATGGTCCCCCGGCAGTGGCGGTGATGGTGGTTGCCTAGGTGGTGATAATGACCGGCCGGAGATGGTGATGGTGGTTGGTCGGAGGATACACACAGACATATATATATTTATGGTTCCCAGGGGTATTTTTGTCATTTAAAAAAAAATTAACAAAAAGTTAATTGTCCATCCATGTCAGGACCAAACCCGTTACATTTATGCATACTTTTGGACTGACCTTGTAGTTTTCCAAATCTGGGGATCAAAACCGCAATTTTGACATAGCACAGGGAGCATCCGTGTAATTTACTCTAAATATAAACTTGTTACATCACTAATTAAAAAGCTCAAGTGGTACAAACAAAAATAACATGAAATACTTATATGTTTATCATAAACATACGAGCATAAGAGATAAAAAATGTTTCTAAGAGATAAAATACTTATGTGTCGGGAAATTTAGTGTCATTTTGGCATAATAACACATACTTAAGACCGTTTGAAAATTCTAAATAAACATTGATACAAGCTATATGATGTGAAATGCACACTTGATACGATTATTTTGCTTTTGGGTTTTTAAGAACATCTAAGATTCAAATGGATGAAACCCTCAGTCCATTTAGGCATAAATGGATGAAATTCCATGGTTTTTCAAAATGAAGATAATGAGTTAAAGTCTTAATTGATGTAAAATGTTTCAAATGGTCTAAGAGTTTTATTACATAAAACCTTTGGGTGGTGAGTTTCCCTTGTAATGATGGACGGGCAGCGTAATCAACACAGTTTGTGTTTCTGGCGTGAATAGTCTTTCATTCATGAGTTTACCCAACTAATTGAAATTAAAGATACTCATTAGTAGTTAAAAAAAAAAATTTAGGCATAAATAATTAAATATCGTAGTGAGCTGCTAAGAAGCTCCGCCCCGTTAACCGTCTCACTCAACCCCAATAAAATCAGTCATCATTCAAGTCCCACCGAACCCCTCCACCGCCAATATCCCCTCCCCCCTGAGTCCTGACAATAAATTCTCTCACACAGACAAACGTGTACAGACTGTAGCCTCCGATCGTCACCGGATGGAGATCGCACCGGCACACGACGGAGGCGGAACCCTACCGGAATCTTCATCTGCTTCCACCGTCTCCGTCGATAACAGCAATTTGTCGACCAACATGTACGATGACGATAATGAAGAGGATGAGGATGTTTGCCGGATCTGCCGGAATCCAGGAGACGCCGATAATCCTCTCCGGTATCCGTGTGCTTGTAGCGGCAGTATTAAGTTCGTTCACCAAGACTGTCTTCTTCAGTGGCTCAATCACAGCAACGCTCGTCACTGCGAGGTTCGTTTCTCTGTGTTAGCCTGTATTATCGTATTGATTCAGCGGTGATTTATAGTTTATAGCTATCATGCGTGCTGTATATTTTCGTTACATAAGTGTATTGAGATGTTAGGTTGATCATGATGTGTAACCCTCTCTGGTACTGGAAGACAACCGTGACAATTACAGCATAAGAAACTGTAATTGACTGGATCTGGTTGTTTCAAATTAGAAGAGATTTACACAGGATATCTAAGTTATGAAAAATAGAGGCTGTTAGAGGCTAACTATTTAATGCCAACGTACAGATTTTCATCATCATTAGGGGGCATGGTTCTGTAACATAATCCAGATTGAAAGTTATAAATCATTTTACAGTAGGAGAGTGGCAAGCTTGTGACACGAATATGGTAAGAAATGACTGAATTGCTTAATTACGTGGACAGTTCGTTGTGAAGTTGATTGAATTCTAACTTCTAACGCTCTTTGTTTAGCTTGTTGAAGCATGCTTTGTAGTTAAATACTTAGTGTGTGGGAATCCTCTTGGTGATTGCAAGGTTTTGAGTGGATTTATCATCTGTTTGTTGATCTGATCTTTTTGCTAACAGCCCTAAACCATCATCCTTTGTATTTATCAGATATATGGTTTTGGTATAATGGTATATGGTATGAATGACAAGAGTTATTAAATCATATCAAATGATATGGTCCATATGGAAAATGAATTTAACTTGTGTGGGTGGTCTAGAGAAGTATTCCCCTCTAGTTTTTCTTTGGGCGAGGTTTAACAATTTATGGCTCATAGATCATCTTTTGTTAGAGTGATTCTACAGGCAGTTCACCTTTACTTTATGTATATAGTTACTACAAAGTGATTTTTTTTATTTATATTTTGCTAACTGCTCTAACATCCCTACATAAAGAGATGGATATTTTAACCAATTGGTTCAATGGAAACAAAATAGATTGTAAAAGCCTTAACTGTCTTCTTTTCATTTCTCTATAAAGTTTACAGATTCTAGATTCCATGGTGCAAATGCACTGGAAGCTTATTCTCTACCCGTATGATTGTTATATCTTTGGTATAATTATGACCGGAATACCGGGTAAACTGCTAGGATAATGTTGCAGTAGCAAATTGTATTTTCAAAATATGTTGCTTGTTATGACCCCTGGCCTGCAAATTGGTATTTTTTATCAACAAGGAAAGGGAGGTTTTTGAACTATAACATCCCACAGATATGGAATGCAATTTCTTCTCATTTTGCTAGAGGTTTCAGTATCTTGAATGTATATTATCACAAATTCTTATTCGGATATTCTTCTCTATCTTGGCACTTCAACAGAGAACCTGTGTTCTGCAAGGGGTGGTAGATCGCTCATGGCTGCGGTTTGGCGTGCATGCATAGGTTTTTTGTGCATTTGTAGGCTTCTTTATTAGTACCGGCTCTAATCCCTCTGATTGTGATGCATAGCTTTCTTTAATTTGGGTATCTTTCGGTCATGAGTCTTAAGTGTAATGCAGTGTTGATGATTTAATTCTCTCATTTCACACTCATTTATTCGAGTACGTTGTACATTCTTTCATTAGAGTTATTAGACTAGTATATAGGCATACCTTCTTGTTTGTGAAGATCAGAAAGATAATATTTACCTATATAGTTAAAGAAGACCTAGTTGTCCTCTGTTTACTGCTCAGGTCCTGCATGTTATCGTGTTTGTGGAACAAATCTACATCCTATATGATCAAGTTCTTGGTGTATGAATTAGGAGACTTGTTAAAGTTTACCTTTTGTGATTATGCTGACTTGTTTGTGACGCTCCAGAAAAAATAGCTTGAACTGAAATCATATTTGGCATGTGAGTAGGAATTTTGTTATGAAGTTTCCAGCAAAATTTTGTAATGCAATGGATTTATATGTTTTTTTCACTAATATGTCATAATAACATCATGTATTGCAGGTATGCAAGCACCCCTTTTCATTCTCCCCTGTATATGCTGAAAACGCCCCTGGAAGGCTTCCTTTTCAGGAATTTATCATTGGGATAGCAATTAAAGCTTATATTGTGATGCAGTTCTTCATACGTTTCATTTTTGTGCTATCCATATGGCTTTTAATCATACCGTTTATCACTTTCTGGATATGGCGATTTTCATTTGTTAGGAGTTTTAAGGAAGCCCAGAGACTTTTCTTAAGCCATATTTCAACTACTCTCATCCTCACAGATTGTCTTCATGGGTTCCTACTCTCAGCAAGCATTGTCTTTATTTTTCTTGGTGCCACATCTTTGAGGGACTATTTTCGACATTTAAGAGAACTTGGAGGGCAGGAAGGTGACAGAGAGGAAGAACTAGATAGAAACGGTGTTCATGTTGCAAGGAGACAAGGTAACCGGAACCTTGTTGGTGAAGGGAATGGTGAAGATGTTGGTGGGGCCCATGGTATTGGTGGGGCTGGTCAGATGATTAGAAGGAATGCAGAAAATGTTGCAGCCAGGTGGGAGATGCAAGCGGCTCGACTTGAGGCACATGTGGAACAGATATTTGATGGTTTAGATGATGGTGATGGTGATGGTGCAGAGGATGTTCCTTTTGATGAACTGGTTGGTATGCAGGGGCCCATTTTTCATTTGGTGGAAAATGCATTTACTGTGAGTATATATTTTTCAAAGGGCTAGTTACCTCATTTTCAAAATAGTATAATTAGTAAATAGACTGTCTCTGATGTATACACCAAAACATTAAAATGGTGTAAAAAATCCCCAACCAACACACTAACACGATAGCTTTTCGGTGTACCACTTATGATCATAGGATCATACCATATTTTAATAAACTCACGCATTTATTAAATATTCAACATACAAAGTAAAACTAATTTATAGAACAGATACTATTAAAATATCTCGAGAACCTTTAAGATGAGTACCATATCAAATATGGGTTTTTAATTTTTTTATCATGCAGAGATAATTGTTGTCAGTTAGTTGTTTGCATAATAAATTGTATAATAATTGAGAAAATGTGAGATAAACTAAAATCATTTGTTATTTACTAGAATAAAGATTAACTGAACTAATTAATGTGTAAATCCATTCAAAAATTAATGTGTAAATCTAATTTATTTGGTATGAGAAAAATCATGTCAGAATTTGTTGCAGACATTAAAATTGAAATAAATTCGTTAGAACATTCAATTTTCACACCAAGTGTTGTAAATTTGGGTGCATACATCGGAGATTCTCACTTAATGGTTACTTATTAAAGCATTAAGACAGTATATGAAATCTCTGAATATTGGCTACAATTTATAAGCTCTTCTATATATCATCCCATATTGGCACTTTCTTTGCTTAAATTTTCTGAAACCTTCTTTACCCTGCAGGTTCTTGCAAGCAACATGATATTTCTTGGTGTTGTAGTGCTTGTGCCTTTTCACCTAGGACGTTTTGTCCTCCATCAGTTATCATTTATTTTATCATCTGCCACGAGCCCAATGTTTTCAACCGTTGTACCCATTACGCAACAAGCACTTTCATTAGCCAATATTACATTAAAAAACACACTTTCTGCAGCCACAAATTTTACAACTAACAAAAATCCAGATGTAAATGATACAGCTCTTGTTTCAGTTAATATTTTAAGAGGAGATTCCCGACTATCTGATGCTGCAACTCTTGCAGTTGGATATATATCCATTTTCACGATGGTTATTCTCTATTTAGGATTTATAGCACTTGTTAGGTATGCCAGGGGTGAGCCCTTGACCATGGGGAGGTTTTATGGTATTACTTCAATTGCAGAAACAATCCCATCCCTTTTTAGACAGTTTTTAGCTGCAATGAGACATTTAATGACTATGATAAAGGTTGCTTTCCTATTGGTCATTGAACTAGGGGTGTTCCCTCTAATGTGTGGATGGTGGTTAGATGTTTGTACTATAAGGATGTTTGGGAAGTCAATCAGTCAAAGAATTGACTTCTTTTCGGTTTCTCCGCTTGCAAGCTCATTGATTCATTGGGCTGTAGGGATTGTCTACATGTTGCAAATATCCATCTTTGTTAGTCTTCTTCGAGGGGTATATAATCTTCCCCCAAGTAATTTTTAAATTTTTTAAAGGGAAATTGTTGAAAAACCCTATGGACTTTTGATATATTCCCACATATCCCTGGACTTATTTTTGCATGATTAAATCCTTTAACTCTTATAACTTAACAATGAAGTCCTTGCACTTTCTTGTTAGCATGAAAGTCCTTTTTTCTGTCTAAATCTCTGTGCTTCTCAATTCTATGATAATAAATTAAAATACAATTTTTTTGTTGCATGATTAAGTCCCTAAACTTCATTAGAGGGGCCTTTTCATTAAATTTTATTAATCTTGGAATTTAATCATGCAAAAAAGTATCATGACTTGCGTGAATACAGCAAAAGTCTAGAAGGATTTTTTTTTATAACTGCTCTGTTGTAAAGAGATAATATAAGAGGAGCTCACCTTATATCGAAACTACTTTATAGGCAACTGATCCGAAAAGGCGAAAACATTTCTGGTTTCGTTTACATCCATTCCAGCCAAAAACATGTCTCCAAAATACCCTTACAGTTTTTGAGAAGAAAAAAGCACCTCTGATGAGGTTTCAACGCGTTAATTCTAGTAAAATTATCGTCTTTCAAAGAAATTATTCGTCATCCTGCATGGTTTGACCGGATTTGTTTAAAAATGAAATCATATACGTAGTTGGGTAGCCTATAAAATAGTTCTAATACTTGAGTAACCTCCATATATGTTATCCCAAAATTAAGTTCCAATTTGTAATAGCATCTCTCTTATTCTGTAAATTTTCACATGTTATTGCAGGTTTTGCGGAGGGGAGTCCTTTATTTTCTGCGGGATCCAGCTGATCCTAATTACAATCCATTTAGGGATTTAATTGATGATCCTGTGTATAAGCATGCTCGCAGGGTTCTCTTGTCAGTTGCTGTTTATGGGAGTTTAATTGTAATGGTGGTATATTTGCCTGTTAAACTTGCTATGCGAATGGCTCCTTCTATCTTCCCTCTTGATATATCGTAAGATTACTTTCTTTTGCTTCTCAAATTCTATTCCATCTGGCTTTTTGCTTATAGAGTTATAAAACCAAATACTAATATGGTATTTGTACATTGATTGATTACGAATAGGGTTACTAGAGAATGTATATATAGGCTATATAATACTTATTCAGTCATTACAAATAGGCGTGGGCTCCAAGTTACAATAAGTAAGGAATTTTAATATGCTAATTGGTTATTATTTTCAAATTATGTTATTGATGATGTTTTATTTTTTATTCTGTCAATCTTGCCTTACTATTAATCCAAATACTTAATAATTCAGTATTCTTACTTTGTTTCCTTCGTGTTTTATATACTATCTTCACCTTAGAAACTTGGATATTACTATGATGTTTTAAAAATTATGTATTTCTATTGGGTTTTTTTCCGGGAAAGATGCATAAAAGAGTTCTGTTTGGTATCATGCCTGATCTCTGCAAAATATTTCTATGGATCTTTACCACAGAAACAAACATAACATTTCTATCACGTGTACCAAAAAAACAGAGCAATTAAATATGAATATTATTTTCTAAAAAAATAATATGATAAAATATGCTGCTTTTTAAAGAGAGAAAGATAAACCGAGAAAAGGTGGGAACCGGAAGGGAAACAAAAGTGAGGATTTTTGCGTCATAAATATAGCTATAATATGGATAAGATTTTTAAATTTAGTGAGCTATAAGATTATTGATGCAGTTAACTAGTATTTATTAATGGTAGTACTAATACAGTCTGAGATACCTTGTATTTGCAGAGTATCTGACCCATTCACCGAGATTCCTGCTGATATGCTTCTCTTCCAAATTTGCATCCCATTTGCTGTTGAGCATTTTAAGCTGCGGGCAACAATAAAGGCACTTCTGTACTATTGGTTTACTGCAGTTGGGTGGGTCCTCGGTTTAACGGATTACTTATTGCCCAGACCTGAAGACATTGGTGGACAAGAAAATGAGAATGATCCAGCAAGAGGGGATAGGATGCATGGTCAAGTAGGTGGTCAACCTGGGGGTCAACATCAAGCTGTAGCCGGATATTTACTGCCGAATGATTTGAACCGAGCTAGTTCTGCAGAAGAAGACGATGGTGATGAGCAATCTGATTCAGAGTAAGTTGTAGTGTGACTGTTGCATGCTTATCAGATGGAACTATTTCTCTCTCTCACACACGCATATACATAATATTCTTTTAAAAATTCCTAGTATCATATTTACCCTTTCAATAGGCTAAAAGTTTCATATTTACCCATTCCATAGTATTTTTCATGAAATCGTTTACTTTGGCAGCATGTTTCACTGAATATTTGAAGAGAACATACGTATAATGTTGTTTTCCTATTCATTTGTTTAGTGAAACAGAGTAAATTGTTATAACTGATTGTTCTTTTTATTTACTATGGGCTAGTTAAATTTGATATATTCACGGTTTTGAAAGGGTAAAATGGGTATAATGAAAGTTTTAAACATATTGAAAATAGTATTGGGGTGAAAACGTGAATGCTATCATCATAGTAACGTGTGGAAAATCAAAATTTTGTGTGGTAATATAGTTGAGAGTTTGTAAGAACTAAGAAGTATATCATATCCATATAACAGTAGGCCATCGAAGTGGTTTAGCTTATCCTACTGCCAAAGTAATAATACTAGCGGGAGTGGTTTAGCTTATCCTACTGCTAAAGTAATAATACTAGTGGGAATTTCATAATATTGTAAAATATTAAGAAAAGGCAAATAATAGACGATTAGACTCCACTTCCCGATTGTGATAAGATTTTTAAAAGATTTGTACATGCAGCAAACTTCTTCGTATGTGGTTCTAGATAAAGTCGAATTACATTTAATAACACTAGTATCATACAATTACAAAATAAAAAGTTAAGTTTGATAGGTTGGGTGAATAGTATAGTTATGAAATTCCAATTACTCGCATGATTCTTCTATAAGACTATTGGATGAAGAGTAAATTTTTAATCACTATAATTGTATATATCGTAGATCACGTATGTATGTTTTTAAGCCTCTTTAATGATATTATATCCTATTTTCTAGGAGGTATATGTTTGTTCTGTGTATTGTGCTGCTTTTATTGGTGGCTTGGATGACATTGCTGATCTTCAATTCTGCTTTAATTGTGGTGCCTGTATCCCTTGGACGAGTGTTATTCAATGCAGTTCCCCTTCTCCCTATCACACATGGCATTAAATGCAATGGTAAGATATCTGATCATGAGTTTTTTGTTACCGTGGTTTTTATAAGCATGAATGTTTTTTAGTTATTGCTTTAAAACTTGCCTCTACTTGCAATAGAGGTGGCAAGATGGGTGGGTTGGGCAGTTTAGGTGACGGATGAAACCCACCCACTATTTTTACTACAGGTTGGACAGGGTTGGTTAAAGCGTCAAATTGGGTTTCAATTTGAAACCTGACATTCGTAGTACTAGTATGGATGGAGACGGTCGTTTCTGGTCTGTAGGCCCATATATATTATATCTTATAAATAATCTGTTAACAAAAACATTATTGTCGCAGTAGTATCTAAATCCTTGAATAGAAAATTTAGGAGGTTTTTTTGCATTAAGATTAGTGGGCTGGCTTTTAACATGTTCGACCCATTTGACCATTTTCTCCTTTAGCTGATAAGCTATTGACTCGTTTGACGGAATACAACCCAAAATGATAGTCCAGCACAATTTTTATAGCAAGAAAAAATTAATCTTGAGACGGTTTATATGACATGATTGTTTTGTCTTATTTTGTTGTGATGATTTGTTTTCCATTAGTCTCATTGTCTCACGTACGTGATGTGTGCGCCTTGAACTTGGTTCGAGGGGGCCCAACGCCTCAAGTGTGTCCACAAACATTAAAACTAACCAGACTGCTTGAACCGAAGCAAATAGCCCAGTTTGAGATTCATTCAGTTTCGTCCATGGTTTATGGTTTGAAAAATCTGGTTAAAGAGTTTGAACAAAGGTTTAATGGTTCAACTAGGAAGCGGGTGTGTAACCTTTATTATCTTAAACATATATCAACCCCTTCTACTTTCTACTATTATTGCAGCAACCCATCCAATGTTTATTTTATTTCAAATGTCCACAAACTTGTATTACAAATTAAGGTGTTACATGACTAATTATCTGGGTGTAGATGGTACCCATAGCAACATAAATGCCGCCTTTCCCGACCCCAAAAACTTATGAGAATATTTGCTAACCAACACAAGAGAGCATAGAATTTGCAGCCAATTGGTTTTTCACAAACTCCGTTCCCACTAACAACAGTCTGTGGTTCACTGTATTAATTAGAAACACTCCTGGTTTCAATGGCTCATTCCTTATCTTTGAGAAGATTAGCCATACACCTTACAAACTTCAGCTTTCCATGACCTTCGTGATCAGGCATATGTGAGGGGACTTGCTCTGTCTGGTGCAAAACCTCCACGAGCCAGCTAATAGCTGCTGCCTGAAACGGCCGGTATGTGCGAACATCAGAGCCCATAAATATTGAACCAGACCAACCTCATGTACTTAGCCACAAGCCAAAAACTGTCCTGAATCAGCTGCCGCTCCTCTCATCTGCTCCTGCTGAGTGTTGGTTTATTTTTCTACTAAAAAACTTGAGAAAGTTTGATGTGATGATCTATTGTTTTTTCATGTGAGCTAGCTTGACAATAAAAGTACATTAAAATGATGTTTTTTTTAAAATACATTATGTTATTTCTTATTTTCTTAATATTGAGAAGTGAATGTATAAATGTTCTTTTTAGAGATCTAACATATGTAAATGTTGTTTGCTTGAAAATTAAAATGAATGAAATGTTGATTTTTAAAAAATTAAATTAGATTAAATATTGATAACTATTCAATTAGGTTGATTATTAAGAAATTAAAATAGATTAAATATTGATAGATATGCAATTAACAAGATGATTAGCTTAGTGATATATTTTTGTATCCTTAACATGTCATGGTAATTTTTAGTACAAGTCTTCTATTTTATTTTTGGACTTTGATTGTAAAGGAAGCTATATTAGGGCCCTTTACTATAGTTGTAGAATAGTATTAATGTAGTATAAAATTTTGTGGATATTATATGTTTTTATTATTGCGTTATTTTTTGTCTCGGGCTTGCACTTGTTTTGTACCTTGTGCCTAGGGGACAAGTGAGATCTTTGCACCTTGAGGCCCTTTGTTTACGTTAGATTTTACACCATTTTGGTGTGTTCGTATATTTATATCTTTTGCTTTGAGAAATGCAAACTGACTCTGCATTTGTTACCATATGTTTCAGACATATATTCGTTTGTTATTGGAAGTTATGTCATCTGGATGACACTGGCGGGCATACGGTATTGCATTAATCAAATTAGAACAAGGAGAGCTACTGTGTTACTAGGTCAAATTTGGATATGGTGTTCCATTGTTGTCAAGAGTTCAGTCCTGTTGTCAATTTGGGTAAATATTATATCTCTTGCAGGCTTACTTTCACCAGTTCTTTTTTTTTTTTTTCTCCAAAGAATGATTAAAAAAATCGTTCGCCGCGTTTAACACCATTCTTTTACAGATTTTTGTCATCCCAGTGTTGATAGGTCTGCTATTTGAACTTCTGGTTATTGTACCAATGAGGGTGCCTGTGGATGAAAGCCCAGTGTTTCTGTTATATCAGGATTGGGCTCTTGGACTTGTTTTTCTTAAGATATGGACACGATTGGTAAGTTTGCATATTTTCTCTGCTTTGAATCGTTAATAGTTTTTTTTTTCAATGTCAGATTTCATCTTATTTGTGATAGGGTTGTGTTTTCTCTTAGAGCTAAAAGATAAAGTCATAAAAACCAAAAAGGAAAGGTGGAACGAGATGAAAATTTTTTCTGAAGTGTGTTCAAATTGCAAAAATTTTCCAAGTCACTAATTAAAAAACCTTTAATTATTATTGCAAATAAATGCACTTTGTAATCACGTTTAGCACGTTATTAAGTCATGAAATTTTGAAAAAAAGGATAGTAAGTATTTGTGGGTTGGCCTGACGTATAACCAGCACTTAAATGCACTCGTTTGACCTCTTACCAACTCAGCTAAGCTAATAAATGGTTCTGTGATTTGTTTTCACTCATCTTCAAGTTGATAAAAACTCAATTAATAGGTCTTGTATATACTATTAGATGATTAATTGATTAAATCCCTGTACTTCATAAAGAATCGTTCTGTGAGAGTTTATATAGACTTAAGGGCTTGGTCATGAAAAAGTATAGTCTTGGGCCTTTGTGCAAATTCAGCAAAAGTCAAGAGTTTACTTACCTTTTCGACCCGTTAGAGATAAAAATAACGCAAGTCTTCTTTTTTGTTTGGTTTGGTGTATTAAAAACAGGTAATGTTGGATCATGTGATGCCTCTTATGGATGACAGCTGGCGAGTGAAATTCGAGAGAGTAAGGGAAGACGGTTTCTCAAGGTTACAAGCCTTTTGGGTCCTACAAGAGATCGTGATCCCCATCATTATTAAACTCCTTACGGCTCTCTGTGTCCCATATGTGCTAGCCCGTGGAGTGTTTCCTGTATTTGGGTACCCGTTAGTGGTTAACTCTGCCGTCTACAGATTCGCATGGCTAGGGTGCCTTGGTATGAGTTTGTTGTGTTTTTGTGCCAAACGGTTCCATGTGTGGTTCACCAACCTCCACAACTCGATTAGAGATGACCGATATTTGATTGGTCGAAGGCTTCATAACTATGGGGAAGATGATGCACAACATGAGGATGAGACTGCAAATGTGCCTGACCCACAGGACACTGCCGTCGGCTTGAGGCATAGACGCAATATTCCAGCTGTGGGTTGAGTTAAGTAGGTGGCGCTTGAGTTCATAAGTTGTGAATAGGAGTGGTAAAAGGTTAGTGAGATGGTAAAAGTTTTTTTTTTTAAAATGGCAATGTAACTTTTTATACGTCTGAGAATGAAGAACTTTACTACTTTATTCCAAAGGGGTTACTAAAAGATGGAAGATGGTGTTATGTCTGGCCAATATTATTTAAAAAAATGTATATTAGTTTCTGATAGAAGTTTTAACATTAACGTATGAAACCAACACATTATGTAGAAAGAGGCAAAGAACTTTGTAATCTATGGATCTTACAGAAAATTGTAAACTACTACTTGATCTCATTAGATGGCGGGTAAGCATGGAAAGTGGGTAGGTTGGCTCTGATATGTACCGAGTCATAGTCGGATAAAAAATATCAGCAGGTAGTGGGTTCCGACCAAGTATGCTTGACGGGCCATTTAAAAAAGAAGTATGAACCAAATATAGCTATAAAAATGGGTCATGATATATAAGTACATTTATTTTTACTTGTGTTCTTAACATGTCACATCAGAAATATTTACATTGTTTTTTGCACTATAAGACAAATATCACATTGATCTAACGTTTCAAAGGGTATGATAAAAATTTAGAGGGTAGAATAGCTAATGAGAAAATAGCGCCTGTGTTTGTCTACTATTGAAATAGATATGAGATTCAAGATGTGTATAAGATATGTGGATAGATCTTGTACAAAAAATAATGCAACTATTGGTCCCAAATTGCTGTCCTTCATAAAACAATGCAACTATTTTTATTTCATGTTGTATGACAAAATGTAAGTCTTTTTCATACACGACACTAAGAGATGGACTTATAATCTTAAAATCTTCATAGTAGTCGAAATGACTAGAATAATTAGGTCACAGGAAGATTGGTGCAAAGAAGCCATTCACAGTCCTTTGCGTATGCTATGTTGATATCTAAAGAATTAAGAAAATATCATTTTATATCATCCTATTATATCTATGGCTAGATGCGAACTCAGCCTAAAGTCCAAGATAGTTGAGAGAAGAAAGGATTGTGCGGTTGTACAAACAATGACCTGGCAATGAGCCGCCCATGAGATGATGTGGAGCCATCTTTTGAGGGGCAACGCCAGAGGACGCCCGAGAGGGGAAATCCTTTTAAAAGGGCAGGCTCAAACATGTTTTGTGAGAACAAGGGCAGCCTGTGAGCATGAAGATAGGAATTCAATAAATTGAGCTATAACAACACATACGATGTGCTTTGTTGATTGATTCTAACAGAAAAGTGAATGCAAATCTTGCATGCTTTATAGATTGTCTTCAATATTATTCCTTAGGAGATGGTCACACCTTACTTTTCTAATGAACATATATATGCTTATTGATAAAGGATTAAGCTACCCTATTACTCAGTGGCGGAGCTTGAACCAAAGCTTAGGTGGGGCGAGGGCGAAAGTAAACTATTTTAGAGGGGGCGGACTCTATATTTATTAAAAAATTTCTACTACCGGACCGAAAATTTACATTATCGAGCCGAAAATTTACACTACTGACGAAAAAAAGAGAGGGGGCGGCCCCCCCCCCCCCGGCCCTAGAGAAGCTTCGCCCCTGCTATTACTTGTCATACCCCTCTTAAAAAACAATTTCAAAGCTTATAGTTGGCCCCCACCCTTAGTTCATTTCATATTATTGGTTTTTTATTCCTATTGTCTTCCGGTTCTAATACGTGGACATCTCCATGTAGTTTTAAGTTATTTTTGTTTATTTTTTAGATGTTTTTAGATGTTTATTTTTTATTTGAATTTGATTTTGTTTATAATAATGATTATGAAATGACAAAACATCCAAGCGAAATCTAATGAAAAACAAATACAAATCGAGTGTGAATCTATAATATTTTGGTTTTGACAAAAAATAAACAATAATAACTTTGTGATCATAATAACCTTGGAAAATTTTTTAATTTTAGAAAATATTTTTATATAACGATATAAAAGTATATTTAAAACTAAAAAAACAATTTCAAAACTTGTCATTGGAAAAATATTTTAATTTTAGAAAACACTTTTTTATAACGATATATAAGTATATTTAAAAACAAAAAACAACTTTTGAAATAAAAAAAAACTTTTAAAAATATCTTTTAAAATTGGAAATAGTCCTAAACGAACCAAATTCAACTGATTAAACCGTTTAAACCGATTTATGCGATTCGGTTATCCAATTAAACCTGTTAAACCGCTTATTATTCGGTTTATATAGATAACGAACGAAAATACCAAAATTTTTGGTAACCGTTAACTGAAGTGAAAATCAAATTTACGATTTGATTCGACTTTTACGGTTACAAATACGATTTAGTTTTTGGTTATTTTTTGTTTTTGGATTTCTTTTGAACACTCGTAACTACTACAAACAAAAATAATAAAAGAATATAAAGACTAAAAGTAATAATAAATAGACAACTTAAAAGTTTTAGCTTAACATATTAAGGGTGATGGTAAATTAAAAAACATAAAAACAAAAATTAACTATTTTACAAGTTGAGAGAAAAAAATATAACAAACAAAATTAGTTTAGAGGAAGGTATATTATAAACAAATTACCCACTGAAAAATTACTCGTTGAGATAAGCTTAGTTTTTTTAAGCCGTTTGGACAAAGATGTGATTTATTTCCATGAAGTAAAAACCACAAACAAACAAACAGTATTTCAATCCAAGTTAAAACTCAACAAGCCAAACGCAACATCTCACAATAATCTAACCATCCAAAAACCCAAATCAAATCAAATCAAATCAAATCCTCTTTAATACTCAAACCACACCAGTCATGCCACAACCCTTTCAAATTCCATTGATTCCAATGGTCCGTAAGTCTAAGAAACAATGCCATCATTCAACGAGAGACCTGACAATTGGTTAGCGGCACCACCTGCTGCCGCCTGCGCCTGCTGCTGCTGCTGCTGCTGCTGCTGTTGAGAAACATTCCTCAAGACCTCCATAGCCTCTGCAACCTTTGCTTTCAGGGCATCAGGGGATTCCAGTAAGTGAAGGACTTCGGTTTGATCCATTTCTAGAAGCATCCCCGTTACCTTTGCTGCTGATTCTGGTTCTAGCTGTTCCACTAGCGGGTATAGATTTTCTCCCAACATCTGGTGCACAACAATCATCATCAACACATTACCAGCATACCATTTGATTTTGATTTTGATTTTAACTTTAAAATGGGTGGATTCCAAGAAATAACAAATTTCCTAAAGTGGCTGAATCATGGCTCGTTTTTTAAATGACCATAATGCTCCATGTTAATAACAATCACCTGTCTATAACATATTGTGGGTATAATGGTCATGTACTTCTGGGGGAACATTTTACAAAAAAGCGTTTACAATTTGGTCTGAATTCCTGGATTAAATGAGTATAAACCTCAAATAATGGTGATATGTGCAATGACCTGGGTAGATCATTTTGATATCTTTAAGTAAAATATTATATTGGCACTGAACTGGATTAATAGAGGGTTCTTATGGTCAGCAACTCAGCATTCTTTTTTTCGAAATGACCAATGTGCAACATGAAACAAAACTAAGAGTGATTGCTGTTTTTTCAAATTATTTTTTTAATAAAAGCAATAAATAAAAGCTTTCCTATATGAGCTAATCCAACAATTGTACGGGGTGTTTGGCATTGCAATTTTGAAAGTTATTTGCTGTAAGTTTAAAGTTTTCGGGAATAGCAAAACTGATTCTAATTATCTGTTTGACTGGTTTTAAAAATCAAACAATCAGTTTTTGACAATCGGTTCAGTAGCAGAAGCAAACTGATTTAGGTTTCATAGGATTACTTTTTTAAACATCTTACCTAGGTGTTTAAAAGCAGATAAACACTTTCAACTCTTTGGATGAAGAAAAATAATTACGATTAAATGCTAATTTACAGGCGAAATAAATTCCTTTCAATAAAGAGTTTTGAGTTTGCTTATTCTCAAACATCAAATTCTTGATGGACTCAAAATTGCAAGTTTAAGGTATTAAGGTGTTGCCATAAAATTGATTATCTGCTCCTGCTTAAGAAATAGGCTGTTTAAAAAAGAAAATCAAAACACCCTCTTTAGATTATCATACTATTAATCGATCAATTTGCATGACGTAAAAGCAGATCCAAATACCTGCCTCAACAGCAGGTTGCTTTACATCTGCATATCTGATTTTGATTGATCAGCAAAAGACAATCACTTTAAAAACACAAACTGCCAAACAAACCACCAATGCAAAATTTAATGCGTGCATGGAATGAAACTTAAAATAAACGCATACCGTCCTCTGTTCAGTGGGAGAAGCATTAGCAAGGGCAGAAGCTAAAGCACCAATGGGTATCGGTTGCGAGACTGCAGCATCACGCAATGGTATAATTCCACCCATGTCATACGGAACAGAAACCATGCCCATGCCACTCATGGATGAATCAGCTGCATTGCGTCCCTGAGGGTACCGGTACACCCTCCCACGTGGCAGCATCTGGTTATTGTAATGAAAAGGAGCAACTAATCACTCTTACAGAGAGAGAGTGAGAGAGTGAGAGAGAGAGAGAGAGAGAGAGAGAGAGAGATAGAGAGAGAGAGAGAGAGAGAGAGCAGTAATATTATTGCAATTTGACGCATGAAACATGGAAGAATTTTTAAGCATCCTTCGTTTTATGCAAAAAAGTAATTTACCACTTGAACTTGTTTCATGAATTTATATTCAACAACTTCAGCACTTTTTGAACTTATAAATAGTTTGTTAAGATGCATCATGATAACTTTCAATTTAATATTATACAAAGACATATTATCATAAAAACTCTTAGTTGTGGTTATTAACATTCAAATCCAGTATCAAATGACATTGTAAATTAATTTTTGTACAACTAATGATTTTTATCAATGAATATTATAATCATAGTAATGTATAAAAGATACATTTAAATTGGTACAAAAATTTTTGTATCTAAAGCCTAAGATATTTGGGGTAGATGTAAAATCTGGAGGAAGAGTATCATGACAAGCTTTTTTTGTTCTTCATATCAGGAGATGAAGAATGGAGATGGTTGAAGAAAAAACAAACCTGCTGCTGCATAAGGGGAACAGGCTGCTGGCTTTGTTGACCAGGACCAGTAGCACGCCTGCCACCCGGGCGTTGACCTTGCTGAACCATTGGCATAAAGAAGTTGGGGATCGGGGCCCCACCAGGCCTCATACCTGGTACAAGTTGTTGCTGATACCCAAATCCAGGCTGTCCAAGGTAAAAAAAATCATTTACAAGGAACCGACTAGTGTAGAATTTTAATTTATTTTGATCACATTAAAAACTGTAACTACTTATAAATAAATTAACAAAAATAGTTAAGTTCTAAAAATAATTGTTTCAAATGGGTCAAATCAGGTCACGAGGTTTAGGAATCATCTGAAATGCAAACAAATGCATAAACTAGACTTAGAAAATAACTGTTATTACTGTAGCTACATATATTATTTTTAAAGAGTCGATTATATTAACTATTTATTAAAAAAAAAAGTAAAGATTAAAAAATTGCTTGTGACCCATTGAAAACTAGCAATTTAAACTATTTGACCAGTAAATTGCTTGCATTCAAATGTATAAAACCTTATAAATCGGTTTCTTAAGATTTGATAACCATCATAATGATTTGATTTTTTAATCACATCTAATACATAAACTATTTAATAAATTCAAAAGGTATTATGATTAGGAAAATGTGTGTGTTGTGTTACATGCTAACAAAATAATAACTTATCAAGCTTGTTAACAAACCCATTTGACCAGCCCATTTTACCACCCCGGCTTTCAAACTGTGGTTTAACAATCCACATCAATCTTAAAAAATATATTACAGTGAGCACAGTGCATAGAGAAAAGATGAATAATGTAGATGTAGGCTGATGACCATATAAGGTTTGTTAAAATATAAATTTAGTTTTCTTGATAATAGTTAAAACGTTAACTATCATAATATAAAGAGTAAAAAATTGCTTGCGACTACACACACTAATAATTATCAATCAATTGACCTGCTATTCAAACAGTTGAACAACAGCAAATCATAGTAGATAGATAGTGTGATCAAGTGTTTAAGAAGTGTACAGAGAACATATGAAAAATGTAAGTGAGATTACTTGGGGAGGAATGAAAGTAGGCTGTTGACCATAGAATATTTGTTGACCTAGGCCTGGACCACCAGGGGGGTACATCGGCATACGAGGTGCTACAGTAGGTGCCATTGCAATTGGGCGCATCTGTGAAAACTGTGCCTGCATAAAAAAAAGTAAAAAAGTGTCATCAGCCATTTAACTCAAGGGAGAGAGTCATACACCCAAATCAACTAAACAAAAAGAGATTGGTTTGGTAGGACAGAAAGGAATGGCAAAGAAATGGACAAGTTAATGGTATAGAGGACGGAAAAAAATGATCGTATTACATGCATTATCATGGTTGGTTAGCATTTAGGGGAGTATAGATAGCCCTTCAATTATGTTGTTTAATGTGCAATGTTATTTTACATATTTACTCTCTCATTCGAATAATACTTTGACATGACATGTTTAGAAAAAGATAAAACATTTCTTTTATTTTTATAATTTCGTAAAATAATATTAATATAGTACATATTTTATTTTAAATTCCAAAAAATGATATTTGAAAAATAAACATTAAAACTAAGAAAATCTTAAGAGAGGCTATAACTAAAAACAGTGTAGTTAAATTTTGAGAAACAGGAAAAAAAAAAAAGATTAGGCAGACCATTATTGAGAAGCTAACGTTACAGTTTTTCAAAGGAAAAAAGAAGCAATTAAATTGTAAAGTTTCAACTGTTCCTTAAAAGGAACGAGAAAAAGAACATCCAAAGAACAAAACCCCTTGTTATGCAAGAATTCAAAATCCTTAATGAATGGTCAGGTCCATTCCATTCCTACACGGTTCACAAACCCATGTTTGCCTTCCATCTAGATAGTGTGTTCATTCCGCCATCCACTCCTACATACCAAATACTGACCATAAACATTAGTCCTGTACAAGGACATTGGTTACATACATCGACCATGTTTTTGATCGCCACTTATGTATGGCCCTATTGTGACATAAGCATTGCAATAAAGGATTCTAAGAGTCCATTCTTTTATTTATATTAGATATCTAATTATTTTTCAGCAAATATTATGATCACACTGGAAACATACCTGCAACCTTGCCCTTCTATCTTCCTTGCGTTGTGCAAGTGCAACATAAAGAGGTTTGCCAGCAACCATCTTTCCATTCATCTCAAAAGCTATCACAGCAAAAAAACAAGTTACTATTTTACACTGATATTAAAAAAATATATAATAAAATAAGGGTAAAATAGGTGGATGCCACATTGCCACTGCCACCCATGTACTAAAACTGCTTTACAGGACCCCAAATATGTATTTGGTTTCGTTTATGCCAAATATGGCCGAAACATGACCAAATGCCCTTAAATACATTTGAAGACGGAATACCATTGTATAAAGCTATCAATAAGCAAAGATTCAGTGTTGAAAAAAAGGCTGTGTGCAAACTTTTGTCATTTTACAATATTCCAGCATGTTAGCCGGAATTATAAAGGAAAGTGGGTGCATACTTGGACAGCCTGTAAAGCGGTTTTTATATATATAAATGGCCTGAAGAAAGATATGTTTTACTTATCCTAAAATTGATTGCTAAAGGTACGTTACTTACTGCTCTAGAAGCTTCCTCAGAACTCGAAAATGCAACAAAACCTGATCCTTTGCTTGTTCCATTAGGATCTCTCATAACCTGTCAAAAGAAATAAAAATATTAGGGCAAATTCTAAAGCACATCCCGATTCTTAGCTGTAATAACTATGTGGACAATTATGTTTTCAGTCCCACAAACCTTGCATGAAGTTATAGTACCAAAAGAAGAAAACAATTCCTTCAGGTTTTCATCATCGATTGTATCATCTAAATTCTTTATGTACAGGTTTAGTCCTTGTGATTTATCAACTGCCTCCTTCATGCTCTGCTCAAATCTTTGTTTTAATTCTTGTTCCCTCTCTTGTTTTTTTTGTGCTTTTCCAACATACCATTCTTTATTATCAAATTTTTGACCATTTAAAGCATCAACCGCTTTAGCAGCATCATCAGCACTCTCAAAATTAACAAATCCAAAACATTTGGAGTTCCCATCAGCATCTTTCATCACAATAGCACTTGTGACTGTACCATATTCACTAAATATCTTATTCAAATCCTCATCGGTTGTTGTTTCTGACAAGTTTTTCACATAAACATTGGTGAATTTTGACTTGTCAACAGCCATTTCTCGTTCTTGCTTGCGTAAAAAGGGTCCCACGTATACTTGTTTGTCATTCAAAAGCATGCCATTAAGTTTTTCAATGGCTTTTTGTGCAGCTTCTTCACTGTCGTACTGCACAAAACCGTATCCCTTCGATTGACCTGTTGAATCTGTGGCTATCTTACAAGAGAGAATGTTTCCAAATGCGGAGAAAGTGTCATGTAGTGCCTTCTGGTCTATTGCTTTATCCAAATTCTACTTCATTAAAAACATATAAAAGCAGTAAGTCGGTAAAGAAAACATAATCACAAAGAAATGCTATGGAATCCTAATATCATGTTTAGTTAGCATAGCTGCATAGAGAAATGGTGATTTAAGTATGCTGACATGTATTTTAAACTTTAGTTAATCCAAAATTATCATTTGACATGAAATACATCGGAGTAATTTTTTTTATAAGTTCATAAATTATGTTTTCATGTTATAAATTTTACTTCTAATTAGTACATAATTACCCGAAAAAAATGAGAAATTATATTTGCAAAATATGAATTCAGAAGTAAAGTTAACACAACATGTATGTTGTTTAGTTAATTCTGAAAAGTATCATGAAATTAGATTACGCTAAATGGAAGAAATCACGTTCCTTATGGAATGGTCCACTCCATTCCTAAATTGTTAACAGATACTTTCTTTAATGCAGTAGGAATGATCCATTCCTTTCCACCTTCTATTCCTACATCCCAAACAATACTTAACTTGAATGAGGGTTTAGATACCTTGATAAATATATTTCCAGATCCACTTTTGCGTACACTAGGATCCCGATGAGAGTACATTATTCTGATCGGCTTGCCATTCAGAGGTGTGAAGTTCAGCACCTCCATTGCCCTTGCAGCTGTCATCAATATAACAGAAAGGAATAAGAGAGTATACATATGCATACCTATCTACATGTGAATGTGAACGTGTACTTTCGACTTAAAAGATCGTTCCAAAATATCAATATGACGTTTTATCTTACTTGGGTTTCATTATTAGCAAGAAAAGCACTGACTTCTTATCTCACTTGGGTTCATTATTAGCAAGAAAAGCACATGTAGCAAAAAATGACCAGAAGCATAAAAACACTTAACTTTGACATGAAGGTATTGCAAGATTTATGAAATTATGACATGACTAACCGTTCTACCACTTACAGCCCTAAACTAGTGCTTTCATATAATAGAAAGTGAAATTTGTAACTGGTATTACTCCCCATTTAATGAGAACATTATTTTTGTTTATGAGATTGCATGTAACAAGATCATGGATAGCTTAGAGTAAAAGATCATTATTATAACTAAGGGCATATTTCAATGCTAACATTCTAACAATTGAAAAATTCCCATAAAAAATGACAAATTATTATAAGTTCATAACCTAAGACCATATCAAGAACAAATTTAGAGAGAAAGAGACAATGCTAAATTCAAAAAGAACCGTGTGTCATTTATGGCAAAGGGTATACTTTTATTTATAAGCACATCAACACAATGGTTAAACAGCCTTTAACAGAACAACCACTTCGGCTTAACAGGTATACAGATCTCCCCTAATAAACTAACACTTCTTTTGAGGCTATAAGTAATCAACTAATCATACATCCATATATGGTTATCTATTGTATGAAAAGTAAATCAAACATGCGTACATGACACAGTAAGAAAATATTGACATAGTTTCCACAATTCTATGACCTTAATAATCCAAAAACCCCTTGGCTCTGTTGGGTTGTGAAGGCTTTGCGCCGAGCCGGACGGGGCTCGGGCCTGTTTTGCTAGGCTAATGATAAACAAAAGAATGGGCTAGCCGGCCCTAATTAGGGTTAATTAGTTAATTCTTGGAGCCTAAGTTATTACCTTAATTACAACCCTAATCTAGCATTATAAATAGACCCATGATGTAATTGTATTCTTGAGCACAATAATAATATAAACCCTAGTTGCAGAGTGGACGCAGGTCACCTAGACCGAACCACTATAATTCTCTCGTGTCTACTTTATATATATATTGTGTGATTGTGTGTGTTTGATTGCTTCCGCTGGAACCTACTCTGATTGTGATACCTAACAAGTGGTATCAGAGCAGAGGTTCGGAAACACACCGGGTTTGCACTGAAATCATAGGAGGCTGTTCGAGAGGGCTATGGTATTATCGTTTTTTTTGCTGGTTCGAGATCTAGGGCTATCCGGGTTTTATTTTTTGGCGATTCGCGATTAGGGTTTCTGTCTTGAACCCTTGGGGTCGCTGGTATTGCTCTCGATTCTGCAAGTGAAGTTACCGGTTTAGGTATCTTCGGGTTTTAGGGTTTTATTGGAGGTGTGCTTGGCTTCGGTTAGCTTTGGTTCTTTGGCTTTTTTTTTCTTCAAAGGTTAATCTTTTCTAACGGTGTTCATCAACTTCAGTTTCTGTTTCTTGGTTGTATTCGTTTCTCGTTTGCAATGGCTGAAGACGGGAGGGTTCGAATTGAAAAGTTTAATGGGACAGACTTTGCTTGGTGGAAGATGCAAATAGAAGCATTGCTAGGTGAAAAAGATTTGGAAGTAGTATTGGAAGAAAAGCCGGCTACAATGAACAAAGCTGAAGAAGCGGTTTGGAACTCAAAGGACAAGAAGGCTAGAGGGGCTATTACATTGGCTTTGACGAGGAGCGTTGCATTTAACGTTATGCACGAAACCACGGCTCGTGGTATAATGACGGCTCTGTCAAATATGTATGAAAAGCCGTCTGCTGCCAATAAGGTGTTCTTGATGAGGGAGTTATTCATGACTCGAATGAATGAGGGAACTTCAGTTTTGGAGCATATTAATGATCTTAACTCGATCATGTCCAGGTTAGCTTCTGTGGGCATGAAGTTTGATGATGAGACTCAAGCTGTAGTATTGTTATCTTCTTTGCCAGATAGTTGGTCTGGAACTGTAACGGCTATTACTAGTTCTGTGGGGACTGATGGATTAACATTTGACGGGGTCCGAAACATTGTGCTAGGTGAAGAAACTCGCCGGAAAAGCACTGGTGGTGGATCATCTTCTGGTTTGTTATATGTTGGCAGGGGAAGGGAAAATAACAGGAGCAGTGGGAGTCGAGGGAGAAGTTCGTCTAGAGCTCGGAAAACTGTGAAGTGCTGGAGTTGTGATGAGATTGGGCATGTTAAGAGTCAATGTCCAAAGCGTAAACAAGGAAAATCTGGTGAGGTAAACACTGCTGCTGAGGATGAATGTAATGATGACACATTACTACTCGAGGCTGAAAACAGTGTGGACTCTTGGGTTATGGATTCCGGTTCTTCGTTTCACGCCATGCACAGCGGGGAGACGTTGGTGAATCTAAAAGTTGGCAACTTTGGGAAGGTACAAACAGCAAATGGTAATATCCTTGATGTTACGGGCATAGGTGATGTTAATCTGTTAACTCCATTGGGAACCTACTGGAACTTGAAGAATGTTAGGGTGATTCCAGCTTTGAAGAGAAATCTTATCTCTGTTAGTCAACTGGATGAACAAGGACAAGAAGTAAAGTTTGGTAAAGGTAAATGGAAAGTAACAAAAGGAAATCTGGTTATTGCTCGTGGAAACAAGCGGGGATAGTTATACATGGTGGAAGTACCTATTGAGGAAAGTATGACCGTTCCTCAAAACAAAGTTGGGTTCGCTGAGTCAAAGGGGCAAAAGAGGGTTCAATTTGCAAGACTGAAGCCTGGTGCCAAGGTGATTCAAGCTGAGCGGGATCGGAGGTCTAAACCAGGTCAGGGGTTTGGTGACAGTGGGAGCACGGGGCATGTTTCGGGTACAGTCACAAAACAACGTTGGGTTGTGAAGACCACTACTCCGATTGTTAAATTCTCTCCTATGGATGTCTTGCTGAATGAGGAGAGTGTTAATGATTCTCGGGTTATCTCTGGAGCTGATGGATAGTGCATACCAGTTGAGATAGAGAATGGGTTGGAGCTCGGGGAGCTTCAACTGTCCCCTCATGTACTTGATGAGAGGGGGTGCAACTAGGGGTTACAATGAAGTCTTAGCTGATGGGAGTTGAAGCTTGGAAGACTCTTGGATATGAAGAATACTGGAGTTACTGGATCTGGGTTACTTGGACGGCGTTTGTAGACTTGTGCAAAGCCTTCAAGTGGGAGATTGTTGGGTTGTGAAGGCTTTGGGCCGAGCCGGACGGGGCTCGGGTGTTTTGCTAGGCTAATGATAAACAAAAGAATGGGCTAGCCGGCCCTAATTAGGGTTAATTAGTTAATTCTTGGAGCCTAAGTTATTACCTTAATTACAACCCTAATCTAGCATTATAAATAGACCCATGATGTAATTGTATTCTTGAGCACAATAATAATATAAACCCTAGTTGCAGAGTGGACGCAGGTCACCTAGACCGAACCACTATAATTCTCTCGTGTCTACTTTATATATATATTGTGTGATTGTGTGTGTTTGATTGCTTCCGCTGGAACCTACTCTGATTGTGATACCTAACAGGCTCAACATTCAATGGAAATCCTCTTTATCGTCCCAACTTACATGCACCATACTGTAAATCAATTATCCAGTCAAATCAATCTAATATATTTCCATTTTTGTCTAACATGCATCAATAAGTACGCATTATAACTATCAGTAACTCTTTGTGTGGTTCACATTAATACATTAGGCATATACAGACAAATTTTTACCTACAATAAAGTCAGTTACCCCTTGCTTCAGCCTATACAGCAATACTTAGTTGCTAACTTGATTACGTGAGCCAATTAATTAAAACATTTTTGTATGTTATGGTGAAAAATTTACATATTATTGTGTTTGCTCAAAATTTTAAAACCAATGCAGTTAAGATAAAAATAATATCTACAGAAACAAAAATATAACTATTTTGGCACTACATTTGTTGTATGGAACTGTAGAAACACAACATACAAGTTATCACAGCAAAACGAAATTGTACAGCACAAAATTTTTATAAAGAAATGGTCTTTAATCGAACTAACTATTAAAAGCGACTCGAATAATTGGACACACCTATCATAAAACATATCCTAAGATATTTCCTTTTTTCACTAAAACAAGCCTAGACCCTTCTTCCGCATTCCTGGTACACATTAAAGTAACCTAAAATTTCATGCATGTAATCAGAATATCCCTAGGTTCCATCTTCCAAGTATACATTAAAGTAACCACATACCATGTCTACCTTCAAGTTCCTAGAATACAGGCTAAAGTAAATTGTTGCTAGTTATTCTCTTTCTAGTCAACACATACATGTAAATATTGGGACGTCATGGGTTCAAGTCTCACTCTAGGCAAAAATGCTCAGAGTTGAGCCAGGGGGTTTTCTCAGCAATGAGTTTCCTCCTGAGGGGGTTGGGGGTGCGGTCTCGGCTGGGAAACGAATAGGTGGGCCCGATTAAGATAACACCTATTCTCCGAAGCAGGGTCGCACATTTGCCGTTCAAAAAAAAACATACAATTCTGCCTAAAAGGTTTTAGCTGTTACTTTATTATTTTATGGCAATATAATAGAACATAGCCTCTCAAGATTAATCAGCATGAACCAGTAGCACTATTGAGCTTTAAATGATGATCAATATATACTTAGGTGGTGTTTGGGATTGTTTATTTTTCACCTACTTTCCAAACTACTTTCCAAACTAAGTTTTCATATAGGGTAAAAAAGAGGTTTCCAAAAATAAAAAGGGGGTTACTTATTAACTTTTAAAAACTCCTTTTAATCCAATTTCTTATTATACCCCTCTACTACCTCCTATTAACTCCCCTCGTTTTTAAAAGTATGTCCCTTTTGGTCGTTTTACAACATTTTAGTTTATAAGCTAATCCAAATATTTTTTAAATTTTTTTCTAAAAAGTCATAAGTTAATAAGTCTTTTTTGTCCAAAGTGTTTTTCAATCGAAATAAGTCATTCCAAACATGCCCTTAACCATCGAAAGTCGAAACAACATATAAAATATTCAACATCATAAACTGATCCCTGAACGGCCATTCTTTTCACTCATTTAGCATTAGCATACCAATAACGATTAGCCAACGTCCTGAGTATATTCTTAGTTCAAGTAAAAATACTCTAAATCCATTGCGCAATGATATTATTTCCATCTAAATCAACTACCTGTCTACCACCATACGAGGGCTAAATCATTAGCAACTCTGAAAGGTTTAAACACCACTAGAAGCAGTTACAACACAAGCAATACTCAATTTGAGTAAGAAAACTAACCATCTTGAGGATTTGCATAATTGACATAACCATAACCAAGAGACCTACGAGTAGACAAATCTCTGCAAACTCGAACAGACACAACCTGACCTAACTGATTAAACAGATCATACAGCTGAGAATCGGTCACATTCCACTCCAGATCCCCAATATACAGCGAAGTCGGCACAAACTGCTGACCACCAGCAGGAACAGGAGCGCCACCGACAGCAGCACTCACAGCCTGAGGTTGAACTTGAACCGGAGTCGCCATTTCAAAACCCTAGGGAACAATTAACTTCTTTCCCCAAACAATCTTCTGATTTGTTTTTTTTTTTTTTTTTTTTTTTTTTTTTTAACTTCCCTCTCCCCTTATTTCAAGACATAAACAGATAACATAGGGTGCAAATTCGAGATAATTGAACTCCGAACGAAGCAAAACGTGGAAACCCTAGAATTTTTCGAAATTTTGTTTGTTTTTTTGTGTTGCGGTTGGAATTGAAATGAAGAGATAAAGAGGAGGAGAGGGAAGGATAGATTAGATATAAGGATAGATAAGTCGGAGATCCGACCAGAGAGCCGCTGGATCGCCGCCGACGTACGGCGGAGGAGGGAGGAGATGTAGAATGTTGGTGGAGGTGGAGGCTTGAAAACGAGTGTTTGGGTGGATGATTTGGGTATAAACCGCGGGCTGCAACTTGAGGGGTACGGTACGGGGACGCCTGTGGTTTGATGTGGGTGGGACCCTTGGATGTGTGTCATATTACGAAACCTTAACGCTTCAACTTACGAGGCGGAGGCAAGTATCTCCGGTGTGTTGTATTTTCTTGTATGTGTGAAGCGGGTTGTTCCATGTTGGTTGCTTAACTACTCTAGTAATATTAGTTTTTTCTTATCTACATGTTAGATCTCTAAACTGCTATGAACGTGAGTTGTTTTTTATTATGAACCAAACTTACTTTTAAATATCGTTCAACATTATACTTGTTAATGATTTAAACGTATTTTGTTTGTAGAGGCTAGTTACTAATATCATTAAGCTAAAAAGGTATTGAGCAACTTATATTTTTACATAGTCAACTTGTTTATTACTCAAAAACCAGGTTCTATCATTAATTATGTGGGTGTGTGATTGTATGACTATTTGGTGTTGTCCACCACCTTCCTTTGGAAATGCACAGAGCGCCCTCACAAAGAGCAACATATATGATATATCCATAAGAATCATTTCACTATAAACTAGCAGTTTGGCACAATACATTTTGTTGTTTTCTTTCTATTCATTCCATCATATTTTCATAAAAAATTACAATCCCCTTGTCTTATCACCAAGTTTGGTTACAAACACACCAACGACCGCGACACGACTCTAAGATTACCTTAGAATTAGTTACTATTCATGTCACGTTATCAATCACTCTAAACTATTTAGAATTTTCAATTAAACGGACTGTATGAGCTTACATTTTCACGGCTTCGTTTGGGCAAATGTTATGATATTACTTGACGGATTATGATTGTAGCAGACTACTTGTTCCGCTTCCATGTAAGAAACCACGTCAATGTGTTTTAGAAGATGGTGATGCTTATAAAAGATAGAGATCATCGTTATAGCAAGTATTATGAAAACCCCGAGTCTTTGTGTACTTGTATTTCCCCATTAAAGATGTATATTTCTATAAACCCCTAATCTTTTCGGTTTTGATTTTTACATATGAGAAGCCTGTTCGACCTATATCGATCAAAATTCAAAACAATATCTACCCATTGTATTTCTAACACATAATCAAATGATTTCATCAATACATATGAGTGCAAAGCATAAATATAATCTATAATTACATAATATGTTAGTCTCACCCAATAAATGTCATCCCATGACCAAATTACATGACCTTGTTTCCTTTTATGTCTAATCATGTTATTTAATATGAATGAGCGAATAACATTTAGTCATTTTGATAAGGGAAATGTAAACTTTATAATCATTATTAATGTTTTTTTGTTTTGTTAAATGAGTTGACTAAAAATAAACAAAGCTAATAATTTTATTATAAAATTACATAATGTCTTCCTTGCGCGGATTAGTCGTTGCCGTAGTTCTCTCCTAAACTAACTGCGTTGCCCGATGTTTTGATCCCTTTGTGGATGATTTCAACACTTTCATTTGGTCTTTCTTTCATGGAAATTGTTAATTCCTACTTGAAACATGCTAAATATTCTTATACATAAGTGTTTTGAAATTACCAGCCTCTTTCTTTCTTTTATAAATTCTCCAATTATTACCTAAAATTTCAAAGTAATTAGATCCGAAAATGGAGTTGATGTACTTTTAAACCGAAAGATGGTTATGTAAAAAAGTTGAAAATACTTTTAAACCGAAAGATTGATATGTAATAAGAGTCTTTCAACCAAAAGGCTACAATTAATATTTTTTACATTTATTTCAACTACTCAACCAACGTCAAATTAAAAGATTTAATTACAAGAAAGTAACGATGGTAGATATTAGATTGTCTACAACACCTCACCTTTGATACCTCTCATGCCCTTACATAACATTTATTATTAGAAATTCGAAGTATATTGACAAAGGAGATAACTAGAAAAAAGTCTAATGATCAACACTAATAAGATAGGTATGGATGTATTCCATCAAATCAAACAAAAACAATAAACAATTTGCCATTAGCATTAAATAACTAAATATTATATAATATATTACTCCCGATGAGTGTAACTACTCCGAAAATCAATCGTGACCGTTAGATCTAGCTGAAACAAAATCCTGACCATTTAAAGTCAGCGGTTACGCCTTTCTCGGAGCAGTTAACGGCAGTTGCAGCATCCTCTTCTCCTGGATTGAACTTGCCCCCATGATCTCCACCTCCTTCACCGGAGCACGATGTTGGTAACCACCTCATACAAACGACGCATTAGTATATGGTATACACCTCACGAAACTTGGACTATATTCTCGTCGTTCTATCACTACTAGCGATTATCAAGTATCATCCCCTATTATTCTGTTCGCACTTCACAGCAGTTTTCCAGTGAACTCAACATCCCGTCGACTTTCGTGTTCCACTGTTATGCAAGTCAAGGATGACAGGGAGGAAGGCATGATTTTGTGTAATTCTGGACATTATGTTTCCGTTTGATTATCGGTGATGCTACTAATCGATGATTTAAATTTGTAGAATTGTCTTTTGAAATTCCTTTCGGTTCCTATGATTTTTCCCAATTTTTTAAATCATAAAATGTCATCCTTATTATTGAAATAATTTCCAGTGATTCAGTTTCAGTTTGCTTGATCGATTGATTATATTTGGTCAATCAATGTTGAACGAAACGGAAAGACAAAATCACGTTTATTCAGCAAAACTCACCGGACAAGCCAGGGTCATGATGGTATGCACTTTAATCTCTCAGTTTCATAACATTTTGTGGTTCTTCAATGTACATTTGTGTGATATGGATCTTCTGATGTTAAATTTATATTTCGACAAATATATATATTTATTTGATTACTTGCATGATTTTGTTATAATTGGATCAAATTTCTCGTGATGATTTGGATGGACAAAGCACTTTCTTCTTACATCATCTCCTTTTCAACATTTATTTGGTCCTAAACTTAAAGCGAATGCATGTAAACTGTTGGTGTGTAATTTATGAAGATGAAGATGATGCACGAAGTTTATGAAGGATTTTGTAGGTAAATTAGAGAAATTAGCAGACGAGTTTTTTTATTTGTTGTGTCAGAATCATGGACCAAATCATGGAATCGAGGTTAGCAACTACCCACCATGCCTAACATGAAATTTTGATCACGGTTCTTCGAGCATATATTGACGTCATCGACATCATTTTGCTCCTTCAAGATGATAAAGATAGTTAAGTCCAAGTTCTTAAGGATAACGAACAGTGATTATATTTTGTTTGACGTTTACTTACAACAAATAATTTAAATATTTGATGAAAGTGTTGTTGGAACATGTTTTTGTGTGTTGCCTTGCAAGTGTGAGTTTCATTCCAATTCTTGATAAATGATTGAATCAAATTTGACGTTTGATTATCTACGTTTGTGGGTATCTTTTATGATTCAACTTTGATTGAATAGGTAAGTTAGTGTCAAAAATCAAGAATATATATACTTTCTTAATCTCAAACCAAGGCATTCAAACCTAGAACAGAATGAAGACAATACAAAGACTTCATGAACAAAGACGGATAATCCCTAAACAAATAAAGAAGACAACTTAGGGATGATAAAGATCTGTGTAGAACGAAACTTCTGTAACACAAGACAACTCAACAAAGAAGATGAAGATGAAGACTAATGAAAGCAGACCTGATAGGGTTAGAACCCTAGACAAATGAATTGATTAAAATGAAGTAGAAACATAGAAGTGTCTTCATTGCCTTCATAACCCTAATTTGCGCTATCTTCGTCTTCTTTATAGTCGAACTCATCTATGAGGCTGCAAAGGCTATAAGCCCAATTCAACATGTACAAGCTGCTTTAATCCAAGCCCAGTCCAAACCCAATCAGCAACTTAATTCACAGTAACCCAACTCTCGTGAACAAATAAAAAACCAACCATTAGAACATTCGAGAACCATGTTTGATATTGAATTGAAAAATACACATATTTCAACAGTTAGTCCTTGAAATTTTGATATATTATAATACCCGACCAACGGACGGGTATAAAACTAGTTAGTTGTTTAGGATTAGGATTTCAATATGTATGGTTGTACACTAGAAAGAGTCTTTTTGTATATTTTATATTTACTAACATCTTCTATAAATTAAAAGGTCAGAATCATACATTATTCTTTCGTTTCATTTGGAAAATATAATCCTTTATATGAAATATATATTAACTACTAAGATTAGGTCTATGTTTATGCATTTTAACTCTACTCGTTCTCAAATTCGAAATCATTCATGGTTAAACATTTATATAAATCTCTCACTAGTGACAGTCGTTATAACTTATACACAAAAGATCAAAAACTATAACTTAATTTGACAAATCAATAAATAAATAAGATGAAATTATAATTTAATCTAACAATACCATATTTACTTTCTGGGAACAATATGTTAAGAGTTCACTAGTCCCATACTCCCATATATGATTTTCAAGAGAGTAGTTATAATAATAGTTAATAATAGATAATTTAAAATGCGCATAAAATCATTACAAAATAGAAGTCAACTATACAAACGATTATTGTAATAAAGTCAACAAATTGACTGGGTCTTCGTAATGTACTATATCTCAAAGAGAACGAATAAAAAAAATACATCGTAGTTTCATTTCATTTAAGGTTCATTTTAAAAAGATTGCAAGATCCGTTACTTTTGGTTCTAAATTTAATGTCACAGCCTCTCAAGTGAAAGTTGACAAAATCACGTAATATCAATTTTTACTTGTACATCATATTAAGTTCATATTATACATCAACAGAATCTTTTGAAACCGCATAACACAATTTTGATTTTAGTCTCACTAGTCGTTTCATATGTTTTTTAATTTTAATTGAATATTAATTAATTACTTTGTTTTAATTGGATAATTAGGGTGTTCAAAAAGACTAAAATACTCTTATATTTAAAGGAGTTTTAACGGTGTTAGTGTAGTGGATGAAAATGGCAACATTTGGTAAGCTACAGTGACTGAAATGACAAAAAAATAGTTTTTGTATTGAAATGGCAAATTCGACAAAACGTCAGGGACGAAAATAACATTTTACTCTTGATTGTATTTGTCTCATTCAATAGTATTGAAACTCTTAGACAACATATTTTCATCATTTTAATACATTGTTCGTAACCAACATCCTAGGTCAAGCATAAAAACATTGTTGTCATTCAACCATGAAACCTTCATATTTCTTCATATGAAATGTTTTGTTGTTTTTTAAAAAGAATAAACTTCACTAAAAGGTCACACCATGAAATTTTCATATTTAGGCTTTCTGAGATACAAATTTTATTTGTCCAACTCCTTTAATATAATTACATGAAAACTCTTGCTAGTCTAAAAACTAAATTTTTTTACCCAATTAAACATTTTGTAATTATCAAACGAGATGTTGAATCAACAATTTTCATGAGGCTATTTCATAGCGGAAAGTCAAGTCCCAAAATTGGTTGCCCAACGAATAGAGGTGGTGTTTTATCATGTCCTTTAATGATTTTGGTCGGCTTTGCTATTCAATAATTTTATCTTATTTGTTCAAAGCTGATAGTTCACTCGTATTCAATTCTTCAATTAAACATGTAGCACTGATTGTTTCAGGTCTAGTCCGTTCCTATTTACAATATAGTGTCTTCCACACTTCGCTTGTAAAGATATAAAATAATTAATGTTAACCATACTTTGAGAAATGCTTTTTAAGTTATAGCATCTTATTGACAATCAAGTCTTACAAGTCCGTGAACTTTATAAATCTTAAACAATGTCGTATAAAGATATTAATAACAAGGAGTTAAACATATTATTTTTTTTAAACATTTACGTCTAGGACAATTTTAAATATAGGTTGTAGCTTTTAAGACCACAGAGGTTATAAATCTCCGTGGCTAACGTGACTCCAAGTCCAAGCTAATAGACGGAAGGAGACAGACAACATGGTTTTGCAGTTTTGCTACCAAAAAGTTGATCTCCATGTACGTTTTGTGGAGGAAACTATGAGCGAATAAGAGAGTGGACTGTTAGCAAGGTGGAGTTCATGGGAAGGAGACAACACACACCGTTAGGTTCTTCAACATCAATTTAACATACTCCTAATTCTTAAATTAAACATACTCCTAATTCTTAAGAATTATGAATTACGATATTCAAACCCTCGACTTTTTTTCTAGCAGGTGGTGGACAAAACACGTTAAAATAAAAAAAAACATATACACTTATTATTCCCCAGGAAACCGAGGGAATGTGGAAGACCGAGACGAATTATGGCCATAGCTTGAATTCACCCCTTATGCATCTTAGAATAATAGCAAGTTGTTCTAAATAATTAGTAGCTTAGCGCGTTTGAATGTTCAAATGGATTTAAGTCAACTTAATTCGAACCATATATAAGGAATTTCATACATTATGCTCTCAATTTCAAGTTTTCAAGAGCAAACAATCTTCAATTCATCGTTCTTCAATGGCGACTCAGAGCATTCACGGCAATCTCCTTGAAGTCACTGGTACACCATTTTTCAGTTTTAATAAGATCTTCGAGTGTTAGTGGTACACCCTTAGAGCGGGTGAGTCTCCAAGAAAATTTAGAGAGAAAATATAGATAAGTTTCGGGGCAATTTTCTGATAATTTTTATTCCCAGAACATCAACAACTTAAATAAGATCGTAAACTAAAGAACTAGTCTGCCTAGAAACAAGGAAATCGTGAAATCATGAATGTAACAGAAAGTAAAAATGTAAACATGCAACAACTGCAGTGGAACGTGGAGTCATGCAGACTTGGTCAATCCACTAATCTCTTGGGCTTCACTATTGTCCTTCTGGGTCTCTCCTTTTGGGCTGACTGTATTGATAAGTCTGTTATACCTTGGGCTGCTGCTAATGGGCCGGACGTATCAACACCCCCCACCTGAGATTCAACATTGTCCTCGATGTTGCAGTTGAAGCAGGGAAACTTTAGCTGCATTTCTTGCTTAAGCTCCCAAGTAGCCTCTTCCAATGGTTTATTTTCCCATTTAATTAAAACTTCTGGTTCACCACTGACACTGAGTCGTGTCTGTAACACCTGCTCCGGTAAATAATCCAACACCGATTGGTTGTCAAAGAGCTTTGAATCTGTACCCGAGACGGGTATTGTATCAAAGCTTTTCTTGAGCAGCGAAACGTGAAAGACGGGATGAATTCGAGACCCAACGGGCAACTGCAAGCGGTAAGCGACCTTGCCTATGCGTTCAAGAATCTTATATGGACCAAAAAAAAGCCGAGAAAGCTTCTGATTTTTCCGTTGCTGAACCGATTGTTGCCGATAATTTTGTAAACGCAAGTAAACCAATTCACCAACCTCGAATTCCTTATCCATTCTTTTCTTGTTAGCTTGCTTGACCATACGTTCACGTGCCTTTGCCATTGCATCCTTTAGTAGAGAAAGTAAACGTTCATGTTCCACCAAGGTAGCATCAATGGACTCGGTCTTGTTAACACCAGGTTGATACTCATGAATACTTGTTGCTTCACGACCATACACGGCTTTAAATGGTGTCATCTGAATGGAGGAATGATACGCCGTATTGTATGAATATTCAGCCAAATATAAGTACCTTTCCCATTTGGCTGGCTCATTAAAGACATAAGCTCTCAAGTAGGACTCCAAGCAACGATTAACTACCTCCGTTTGGCCGTCGGTCTGCGGATGGTAGGCACTAGAGTGTAAAAGCTTAGTACCCATTTGCTGAAATAACTCCTTCCAAAACGACTAATAAATAAAGGGTCACGGTCGGACACGATTGAATTTGGTAAGCCGTGTAAACGATATACTTCTCGCAAGAATAAAGACGCCAATGAAGCTGCTGTATAATGAGATGGTAGTGCCAGAAAGTGGGCATATTTAGACAGACGATCAACAATAACCCACACAGCAGTTTTGCCTTTAGACGATGGAAGATTCGTGATGAAATCCATAGAAATATCCAACCACGGTGACTCCGGTACGGGTAAAGGTTGTAGCAGACCATATGGCTTATGGGTGGGAGACTTAGTCGATTGGCAGACCGAGCAATGACGAATAAATTCCGCAACATCTTTCTTTAAACCAAGCCATGAAAATGAAGAAGCTATACGTTTACATGTGGCATTGACACCTGAATGGCCCCCTAGATAGGACGAATGAAATTCAGAAAGCAACTGAGATCTTAAATTTGAAATAGGAGGAACCAAGATGCGATCATGCACAAAAACTAGGCCGTCACGATAAGTATGATGAGGAAACGAATCCGGATCCGTTTGGAGCTGAGTAACCAATTGCTTGCCCAACGAATGTTCTCGAAAATAAGCCCGTATCTCATCAAGCCACGGTGCTGTTGGATGGGAGATAGCAAGAACAGTTGCGTGTTCCACCCGACTTAAAGCATCGGCTACCAAATTTTCTTTACCCGGTTTAAAGTGCACTTCAAAATCATATCCCATCAGCTTTGTGACCCACTTTTGTTGCTCCGGTGTCTGAATCGTTTGGGTAAGCAAGTGTTTCAAGCTATGATGGTCAGTGAATATACGAAATCGCCTACCCAGGAGATATTGACGCCATTTTTTGACGGATTCAGTGATTGCATATAACTCTTTGGTGTAAGTAGACTGACCTTGCATTGTAGGGCATAGTTTCTTGCTAAAAAAAGAGATCGGTCGATTGCCTTGTGAAAGAACCGCGCCAATAGCTAATCCTGATGCATCGGTGGTGACATCAAAAACCTTGGTGAAGTCCGGAAGGGCCAAGGTTATCAACTGCTCCATTTCGTTTTTGAGCTTAAGAAAAGCCTCTTGGGCTGCATCATTCCAAACGAACAAAGGGTGTTTGAGAAGATCAGTCAAAGGGGCTGCAATCTGTGCATAATGGGGAACAAAACGTCTATAGTACCCAGTTAGCCCCAAGAATGCCCTCAATGTAGTAAACGAATTGGGAACAGGCCACTGCTGTATTGAAGCAATCTTATCTTGTTCAGGTGCCACCCCATCAATAGAAATTTGATGTCCCAAAAATGAAATAGTGTTGACTGCAAAAACGCATTTTGAAGGTTTGGCATGGTAATGATTCTGTAATAACATCTCAAGGACATACCGGAGATGAGAGTAATGGAGCTCTTTGGATGTACTATAAATTAAAATGTCGTCAAAGAAGACCAATACAAAACGTCGAAGAACTGATCGAAAGAGGTCATTCATGGCTGATTGAAAAGTGGATGGTGCATTTGTAAGGCCAAAAGGCATGACAAGAAATTCGTAATGGCCATCCATGGTTCGAAAAGCCGTCTTGTGAATGTCGTCTTGTGCAACCCGGATTTGATGATACCCCGAACGGAGGTCTATTTTTGAAAAAAACTTGGCACCATGCAGTTCATCCAATAATTCGTCGATGGTGGGGATGGGGAACCGGTCCCGAACGGTGACTGCGTTTAGAGCACGATAGTCTACACAAAATCTCCATGATCCGTCCTTTTTTTTAACCAAGAGAACCGGGGATGAAAAAGGGCTTTGGCTAGGTCGAATTACACCGTGTTGTAGCATCTCATTAATCAATGTGGTCATGATTTGCTTTTGGAACTGTGGGTAGCGGTAAGGTTTAACATTGACTGGTTTGTTGTCATTCATAAGTGGTATGTGATGATCATGAGGTCGACTTGGTGGTAGGGTTTTCGGTTCATCGAACAGTGCACCATAGGTTTTGAGGAGAGCACCAAATTGGTACACCCTTAGAGCGGGTGAGTCTCCAAGAAAATTTAGAGAGAAAATATAGACAAGTTTCGGGGCAATTTTCTGATAATTTTTATTCCCAGAACATCAACAACTTAAATAAGATCGTAAACTAAAGAACTAGTCTGCCTAGAAACAAGGAAATCGTGAAATCATGAATGTAACAGAAAGTAAAAATGTAAACATGCAACAACTGCAGTGGAACGTGGAGTCATGCAGACTTGGTCAATCCACTAATCTCTTGGGCTTCACTATTGTCCTTCTGGGTCTCTCCTTTTGGGCTGACTGTATTGATAAGTCTGTTATACCTTGGGCTGCTGCTAATGGGCCGGACGTATCAGTTAGCAATCATTAAACATCATGGAAACTATTTCAACTGTTGTCAATTGCTTCAGATTTGTGAATTATTCGATCGATTCACCAACTAATTTCGGTTTTTCTTATGTAATTTAGTTGTTAGCTGCAGTAAATTGAAGGATACCGAGTGGATTTCAAGGCAAGATCCTTACGTCAGTATCGAATATGTAGTAACAAATCGACCACTCGCACCTGCACAGGTCACATCTCTCATCATCTTCTTGTATATGTGCATATGAATCATGAACTCTTCATAAATAATAGACGATATGGATAGTAATTCATCATTCGTTACTTAATTTGAACTTTGAAATCGGTGTAGATGGAGGCAGGCACCCTACATTCCAAGAGAAATTCGTTTTTTACCCTAATTGAAGGATTAAGAGAGCTGAATGTATCTGTTTGGAACAGCAATACAGTCACACACGATGATTTCATCGGTAGTGGAAAGTAATCACTCTACTATCATCTTTTGTTTGTTTCTTTTGATGGATTATCAGTTTGATTACAAAGTAGATTGACAATTTTGGTATTAGGATTCCATTGGCAAAAGCTCTTTCTCAGGGATATGATGATAGTAGCTGGCCTTTACAAAGTAAAACTGGCAGATATGTATTTAATCCAGTTACATGAAATTTATAAAAAACCATGTACACTAAACATTATTCAAGTTCTAGTCGTTAAGCGCTATGTATAAACCTCGAGTGTTGCTTATAACTAGTTTTATAAACACCACTTAGGTCGTAGGCCAGTTGATAAGAGATAAATTATTTTTCAAAACAAACTCAATATGAACATAATATATAGTTTAAGAGTAGATTAGTTTTAACATAATTTTTTTTATAATTTCATAAGCTCGCGTCTAACCCCGGGCTCACTAGTTTATTGTTACTTAACCTTTAATATGTTATTTATGTAATGCATAATCACTTATTCACTTGTATGTATATCTATAATTTTAGCTTTCTATGTTAACGCAATATATCTCGTTTAGTTAATATTATCATAACTATGTATATTAATATATAGAGAATGAAAATTATCATATTTGTATAAATAAAAAGATTTTTAATTTAGTCTCGCAAACCCAGTCACCATATACATTTAAATTTATAATAAGCCAATCTAGAGTTGTTCTCATTGATTTGGCTAATTCACACCTCTAAAACCATTGACTTTTAATTTGAGTTTGTTGATGATCATCTTAATCCACAATAAATAAGTCCATTAAAAATCATCTAAAAGCCTTTTAACAAAAAGTCTTAGACTGGTTATAAATATAATATTATAAGTTTTGAGGACGTAAACTAAATAATTATAAGCATTTATAAAAGTATATATGATATTAATCTAAATTTGTTTATGCTTTCATTTGAAAAATAATAATGACATAAAAGATCGAAAAATGATTTTTATTTATGTTGCAAAACTGAACTTATAGTGTTTTTATACAGGCATGCTGGAGAGGTCCGAATGATGATGCTTTATACTAATGGCAATGTAATTTCCATTAATGCCTCATAATTACTCTTTTGCCATTGATACTTCTCCGTAACTAAACAAAGTTTTTGATAAAGGTGTGCACTATGCGGTTTGATGTGGTTAAGATAATTTTTGAAACTGAAACCATTAGTGCGGTTAATAACATTTTCAAAACCAAAACCGCAACCAATACTTCGGTTAACCACAGTTCGCATAACCACCGGTTATGGTTAATTTTGGTTAATCGTCGGTTAATTGTTCGGTTCAATTAATGTGGTTAATTTGGTTATGTTCAGTTAAATTGGTTACTTGCTTACCCCTAGTTTTTGATATCCTTTTCCAACAGAAACCACCAAAAGATTCTAATGAGAAACCATCAAAAGGTTTTGCACCCTCGGCACCATCATATGCAGCACATAATGCACCTCCGGTGGCCATGTACTCCGCATCACCACCGACATATCCTTCACTGGGTGGTGCATATCCTCCATCGTACCCTTCCTACCCACCAAATTCAAGCGTTTATCCACCGGCACCATACCCGCCTCAACCAATCACTTATCCTCCTCCGCCGTATCCACCAAATCCAACTTACGGATCGCATTATCCCCCAGGTAACGCCGTAATTAATAAGTATGCAAACGAACTAAACAAACATGGACGATGACTTGTTTGTGTTAGTTTTTACTTTGACTAAACAAACGAACACAAACACTTAAATTAAGAGATTTTTTTGTTCGTCATTCGTTTCTTAAGAAAATTGAATTTGTTCATGTTTGATTGTAAATAGTCTAAGCGCACATAAATGAAAACACAAATTAATGATATAAACGAACACAGTTTGACACAAATTAAAAGTAAACAACAATACTCAAATTAAAGTTTATATACCATCATCAAATGATTTATTAATATCCACTTTTAAAAGTACTAATCCTATCCAAATTAAAGCCTAACCAGCATGAGATGATTCAATAAGGTATTAGTAAATACAACAAACTAATAACATTGAATGAGCATGTAAGTGAACAAATATAAACACGATAATGTAACGAGGTATATATTTAAGTTCATTCATTTAATAAACTTTTATTTATTTTCGTTCGTTTATCAAATAAACGAACATAGGCAAACTTGTTCTATCATGAACGGTTCACCGAATTCTTTTCTAAATTTCCAAGCATAGTTAGCAATTCTCTAAAGAACTTATTGTGGTAACAAACTTAACTTTTATGCTATAGAATCAACACTTAAAACCTTACTAAATCTACATTTGCTTTCATTATCAGGCCCTCCGTTCCCCGGGATGTATCCTCCACCTCCTTATTGATGCACACGTGTCGGTGACAAACTCATACCCGGCAATGAATCGTCATATAATCTTCCAATGATGTTATTCTTTTATATAAAATAAAAATTTTTAAAAATATTTGACAAAATCATGTTATAGTTTAGAGTTCTATAAATGTATCATGTGGTGTTTAAACTTTAGTCAAATATGTTTTTAAAAGTTATAAGTTAATATAATTTCATTACAAATTGTTGAGATATTAACAATTATGTCATTTGCATACGGCAAATCATTTAATTTATTTATTGTATTTTATTGCAAAATAATAAAGCTATTATAAACGTTGGTAGGTCTTGTTTCTATGTTTTTACTTTGACAAGTAGTTTAAAACTAGTATTACAGCCCCCGCGCTATGCGGAAGAGGGGGGGGGGCGTAAAAAGTATGTCAAGTAGCGCTAATATCACCCCTTTATCAACGATCTCAAATACCGGCAAAACTCGTATTAAAAAGGAATACAAACAATTTAAAACAAGTATTAAGTCCCCCACGTTGCCGGTGGAGGGGGGCGGGGGGGGGGGGTTTAAAACCATGTCAAGTAGCACCAATATCACACCACCCTTAGCGATCATCAATACCGGAAAAGTTCGTATTAAAAAAGGAATAGAAACAAGAAAAATAAAACCAAACGGAAAGTAGACGTAAACATGTTAAATCACACGCGCACGTTACGGCATGTTAACTCTTAAAATTTAATTCGAAATGCAATAAAAAATGAGTAATATAAGAGACCAAAGTTGAAAGTGAAAATATAAAATGGTTAAATTGTAAAATATGTAAAAATATTGGATTTAAAATGAAAAATTAAAAGATATATACAGTTATACACCCCTTTATGTATATGATACAACAACTAATACAACAATAAATTGATAATTAATAATATTTAAATTTAAATAAAAGGTTTTATGAGAAGAAGTTTTTTAGTTATATGGAGGTCAATTTTTGGCGGGCAACTACTAAAAAGCTGGACTAGACTCTAGTGCTCAGGAAGACAGATCCACATGGACCGCAACAAAATAATATGTCAAATGGGCCGACTCTTTATTACATATTGATTCAAAATGGTCACGGATTAATAGGTATGACCAGGCTGACTCTACATTTACAAATCGAGTCAAATTGCATATAACCCTTCTACCCCCTAAAAACTGTATATTCCTATGCATAATATAATGGTTTTTAAGTATACTTTATGTAAATATGTATTTTTGCAAGTTTAGAAAACAATATGTGCAAATGTCTCAAACATAATAATATTGAACTTATCTATATTTTTAAAATAATTAACTTACACATGCTCTAATACTACCCTTAAATCTATATTTTTATCCGAATCAAAACTTAAACCATCAACTATATTAGAAGATGCATCTTTTCAACACATTTGCCACTAGACATAGACGTTTGCTATTAAACCTTATCATTTAGTTTACAAACTTCGGGTGCCAAAAAGTATAAGTTGTCAAGTTCCCGTCATATACCATCCAACCAACCAAATTCTTTATTAATAAGGGTAATCATTATTGTTGCTTTATAGGCAAGGGTGGATCTCACGTAAGAAACATGAGCATTACATGATACCGGTATATATTTTTGTGTGTTATGTAGTATCTGGTGTTAGTCTTGTTATGTGTTATACGCATCCGACACTAAAATTACACCGACTTATTAATTACTTTTAACCGGTAAAATTAATATAAAAAAAAAACTTGAATTCGTTTCTATATATACCCTAGTGATATAAAAATGCACCCAAATACACAATATACTGTTTCAGACACCTAACTATTTTGAAGATTATAATTATGAACATGTGCTACTTTGATGAAGTTGATTACGTAAAACAAAGATTCGTTAGTGACGTAGTTAGTAATTAAGATATAGTTCCTCCAACATTTATTGTTCGTACATGTTCAAAGTGTCCACCACAATAAAAGGCCCATTGTCCCCTTCTCACGTGAACTACGAAGTAGTTAGCCCTTCTATAATATGATATTTTTGGATCTACATCATATTTTTCTTACCAATCTCTTGTTATAATTAATATTATCATGTTTTGATATTTAATGTTTTGATTTATATCAATATTATTTGTCTGAGCTAATGACGTCAAATATTTTTTATTGACCTGCCTTAGAGTTATGTAAGGCACACCTTACGAGTTTATATTTTTTTTGACAGCATGTCATATAAAACACTTATCTCACTTGACATGTCTAAAAATAATATTATCTTATTAAAAAAGCGAGTTTGTAAAATTAACCAACAGACTTGTATGAACACCTTTAATAAACAAGTTTAGAAGATCGTGATAGGATTGGGGTTTGTGGGAGGGGGGATATATTAGAGGTTATTGAAGTATTAATTTATTTCATTAAGACTCTCTAATGAGGGAGTTCTTGGCAGCCTTGGCTTATGTGAAATCTAATGCCCTTGAAAGTAAAGTTGCATTGAAGTTTAATGCCCTTGAAAGTGAAATCTTTTTAAAAGGACACTTAAGGGGGAATGTCGTGAGAGAAGAACAAAGAAAATAAATGAGTTAATTACACGATTGGTCCCTATGGTTTGTTCATATTGCAATATTGGTCCCAACTTTTGGGAAATTACAGGTTTGGTCTTTACTATTTGTCAACTCGTAACACGATTGGTCCATGACACTAACTTTTGTTAAGTTTTTCAGTTAAGTGGATGTGAAAAGTCTAAAATACCCCAACCCCAACCCACCCCTCCCCCTCCCCAGAACCATCCTAAATTGCCGGATCACACCAGAACCATCACCGGACCACCGTGGGGCGGCGACGGTGGGGCACAGGCGGTGGGACGGCGACTGTGGGGAGCATTCGGGGGGCGACGACGGTGGTGCGCAGTCGGTGGGCGGCGACGGTGGGGGGCAGTAGGGGGCGGGGACGATGGCTCGCAGGCGGGGGGCGGCGACGGTGGCGCGCAGGCGGTGGGGCGGAGACGGTCGCAGGCTGTGGGAGGCGACGGTGGCGCGCAGGATGTGGGCGGCGACGGTGGCGCGCAGGCGGTGGGGCAGCGACGGTAGGGCGGAGGCGGGGGCCTGAGACGGTGGCGTGCGGGCGGTGGGGGGGAGTTGGTTGGACGCGGGCGGTGGAGCGGCAATGGTGGCGCGCTGGCGGTGGGCGGCCACGGTGGCGCGCAGGCGGGGGGCGAAGACGATGCTGCAGTTCATGTGTATATATAAGGGGTATTTTGGTCTTTTCATATCCACTTAACTGAAAAACTTAACAGAAGTTAGTGTCATGGACCAATCGTTTTAAGAGTTGGCAAACAGTAAGGACCAAACCTGTAATTTCTCAAAAGTTGAGACCAATATTACAATATAGGCAAATCACATGAACCAATATTACAATATGGGCAAACCACATGGACCAATCGTGTAATTAACTCAAAATAAAAATAGTGTAATGACTATGAAGGTGAGAAAACAAAGAAGACATTCGGAAATACGGATGTGAGAGCATACGAGATGCCCTCGAATGCCTTTTGAATCTTTGCATCCTAGATGGTCTAAGGACATCTATTAAAAATGATATTTTAAGTGATTAAAGTATAAGTTTATTTTAAGTGATTAAAGTATAAGTTTATTTTTAATTATATAAATTTAAGTTGTATTCATGTAGTGTGAAATGATAAAAATACTTAAATTTGAGTATGTGAGAACATACATGTTACATGTCATAATTAAGATATAATTGATATTTTTAACATTTAAATTATTATTTTTATTTTATTAAAGTTATTGTAACTTTGCCGTATTAATTTTATTTTGGTTCAAATGTAACTAGAATTGGTATGCAAGGTAACACACGATTGTTTTATACATGAATGCCTGCAATAATAGAAATAATAATTTACATGAGCTATTATATCTTCAATAAGAGTTAACACCCCAACCATTTGAAATATTTGAGTGTTAAATTTGCATATATCATTTTTTCTTAAACCCGTAATATATGTTTTGGCTCAAAAAGAATTCCCGCCTAGAACTAAAAACGAGTAAACACGTGTAATTTTTTTTAAACGATATAATCGATGATTTAGATCTCAATTATGTCTTTAACTCACCTTTATACGTTTTCTAATATTTTTAAAAATGTTAAACATGTGTATGATGCTAATATGCTACTTTGAGAGAATAATATTGAAGTTCCGCAACAAAAAAAGCCTATATTTTCTTTCCAAGTAGTTGATTATATAAATTTGTTTTTAATTAAATTAAATGTTGATATAAATTTGAAGACAATCTTTCTACTATAATAAAATAGTAATTAAAAGTGACACATGTCACTATCACATTTTATCTAATCAAAATTTTGCTGCTTCTCTCTCTTATTAATTGCTACATTATTTTCTAATAATTTTATTTAATTGTTTTAGATTAAAAATAATTTTTAATAAATTAAGCAGTAAATCTTTTTATTAATGTTATTTCAAAAAAAAATTATAAAAATATTTTTTCTAAAAATCAAACTTTTTAAATACGAAATATTTTAAAAATGGTGGTTTTAAAAAGTAAAAATTTCATAAACAAAAAATAATTAAAATTAGGAGTTATAGTAAGGAAACTTTTGAAAATGGTATTTTTTTTAAATGGTTTGTTTTGAAAAAAAATATTTAATTTATTTTTTGAAAAAACAAAATTAATATCATTGTTTATCACTTATAGTTCTTACTCATATGTAATTTTAATTTTATATTATCTTAAAATATTATTTTATAATTAATAAAGTTTTATTTTATTTAATATTTTATTATTCAACCCGTGTAATATACGGGTTTACTAAATCTAGTCTGTTTATATACAAAGATAGAAGGAAACATCTGCCAACATTCCATCATTTCTAGACGTTACCAGTAAGTTTGCTATAAATCAAATTTACCGAGTCTGGTTATGGTGTAATATAAAATAATTGAATACAATTATCGAGTGGTTAAAGTAATTTAAAGTGGTACTTTAGCATTACCATAGGGACCAAGCTTGTAAATAACTATTAAAATAGCTTGTTATAAAAAATCTCATACAAACGTTTTATTTCATTTCTGTCTAACCTAAACCGAATTCCAGACTGATCGAGACCCTCCGACCCTCTTCGGTTTTGTATTAAGTTTTAGGCGGTTTTCGGGTTAGGTGTGGTTCCGAACCAATTCACAGCCCGAAAATGAAAAATAAATTAGGCAGACAAATCGGACTTTATCTAAGTTACTTTATTTGTGAATGTTTATGGTTATGGACAAAAGAAACAAGAAGAAATGAAAAGGTCGTGGACGTGGGGTCCGACCTTCATGGTTTCGCCCAGTCAACGAAACCCACTGTAAACCACACCCATGATCCATCCGGTATTCACCCTTTTGCAAACATGTATTGCCTTCAATAAATTAATAAAAATAGTACTTTGAAAGTAGCAAATTAATAACTTTTTAGTAAATTCATTTATGAGACTTAAGTCATGTTTTGAAAGTCGTAAGTGCAGTTGTCGAGTCTCGTCGGTTTATTTTAAGTTAATAACTTCGACGCAATGAATCAAACGTTTCTAAATAAACAGAAAAACAAGTGAAATCCGAGGAAAATCGTTGGAAGTTTGTTGATATTTGTCTCCTTTGTTGATACTTGATAGGCCAAAATTTTAGACCTGATTGACTGGTTGAACCGGAAACCGTAGAGTTGTGGTTTCTATTTTCAACATAAAATATAATTTGCGTGTTTAATTACAACTAGTCTTTTCTTCCCGCACGCAACGCTGCGTTATTTGATCATTATCTTTTCGGCTCATGGAAACTATAAAATTGGAATTATCAAACTTTAGATGTCAAACTCCAAAAAATAAAACTTCACTGTAAATAATTTAGTAACCAAACTCTAAGATCGTAAACTTTAGTGGCCAGATTAAGTTAAAAAACAAATTGGCACCCAAACTGTAATATACTAAATTATAGTGGCAAAACTCGAGAAAATAAAATCTCACTGTAAATAATTTGGTGGCCGAACTCAAAAATTCTAAACTTTAGTGGGCAAAGTCAAAACACTAAAAATTAAGGTTAAATATGAAAATACTTAAAACTAATGTGGCTAAATTTACAAAAACCTTTCATTTAGTTAGTCTTTTAAGTTTTAACACTATATATAATTTGATGATTTTAATTAGTTTTTCTAAGCTGAAGTTTTTCTTATGATCAACCAAGGTTCAATTCTTATGATCATCTCACCTCAACATATTTACAAACTTATACGAGAGAAATTTCTGTTTATTGTTTGTATATTCTTTTGGCAAGTTCTTACGAGAAACCATCGGTTCAATTTTTTATACAGATAGATGAGAAAAATGATAAAAAGAAAGTAATAGATGTACATTAGTTGAAATAAGAAAACTATATAATAGACTATCTTTACTAACCCGTGTATTACACATGTAGAATAAAAAAATATTAAATAAAATTAAATTTTTTTAATAATAAAATAATATTCTAATATAAGATATGATTGAAATCTTTATTATTATATATAGAATAAAATATTTTGTTTTAAAAAGAACATTTAAAAAAATATGATTTATAAAAACTTTCTTATTATAACTCCTAATTTTAATTATTTTATAAAATTTATACTTTTTAAAAAACACCAATTTTAAATATTTCGTATTTTTAAAAAAGTTTGATGTTTTAATAAATTCTCTTATTCTATAAAAATTTATTTCTTTAGAAATAACATTAATAAAAAGATATTTTTCTTAATTTATTAAAAAATATTTTAATATAAAAAAATTAAATAATATTAGTAATTAATATGATTATTTAATAAAAGAAAAATGTGGGAAAAACTTGATGAGAATGATTATGGTGATACCATGTGTCCACTATAATTAACTTTTTATTAAAGTAGGAAGATATTATATATGTACAATCTAGTCTAATATATGATATAGATAAAACATAAATGACAGTATTACATATAACATATATATTTAAGTTATAATTAAGAATAATATACGGAAAAAATAATAAGTATAAGACAATTATGCTATTAATATAAATGAAGTTTTAATATGGGTGATTATAATCACATTATTATTTAAGCTTGTCATAATAAACTGCTAAAATATAGTTACAAACATAACATATTATGATAATGATAGTTGAATCATATATATTAGGAAGAAAAAAATATTTTAATACTTAAAATCAACACGTCAATTTGAAATGAAATATATATTTACTATTTTTTGAAAAGTTATATTGAAAATGATGTAATACTATAAATATGAAAACTATTGTAAAGTAAATATCAAATATTTATTAGTAATAATAAATATTATTGAAATTTGTTAAAAAAGTTAAAAATACTAAAAGTATAAGAAAAAGTCAATATTTTTAGAGTAATAGAGATGATAACACGTGTCAATGTCTATGTGGTGTTTAGATGAACAGACTAGTAAGAAGCTATGTGAACAACAAATTATTATTTTATTATAAATTATAGATATAGATCCATTTGTTTTGAATAAATAGTTCAAAGGGTCCACATTATTTTTAGTGAGTATGGATGTAACATTTGTAACTTTCATTCTAGTGAGGACATGTGGATAGAGCTTAGGTAGCGGTGAGATGGAGTTCCTAAAATTGCCATATAACTTCTAGATATTTTGATTTATTACTTATTAGTATAGATTGTGTTTTAGTTTGATATATATATATTTTTAGTTAGGGAATTGACAACTCTCTCATATATCGATTTTTTTTCCGCAAGTTAATATCTTTTATAATGGCATGTTTCAAATGTATAGATGACACCAAACACAAAAGACAAAAAATGAAAAATAAATTCAATCTCTTTATAAAAACATATTCCAAATTTAAAAAAGCCACAAAAGTAAAAATACGCAAAAAGAAAAAGAGGAAAATTAATATATTATTAGAAAAATAATGAATCTATTCATATAACTTTTAGCTCAGAAGTTGGTTATCATATATCTACTGAGTTAACCATGATTGTAAAATCAATTTGATGTGTCAAGTAATAATAAAATCGTTCCACCCACATGAACAACTTACTAGAAGCATTATGTTGTATCGTACCATATGTTGATAACAGTTTGATGAATGGGTTATGTGTTCGGTCTCATGTTAGATTGCTCTTTGTCATCACGAAAATCCATTATGACATATAACATCCACTCACATACATTCATGTTACCTTTTTTCTCTATCTAGTATTGTATTAATGTTTTGTAAATTTTTAACACAAATTAACTTGTAGTTGATGTTAACACAATCTTGTCTTACGGTAAGTTAAAAATCTACACAAGTCGTTCAAACCTTGCCTTAATAATTTAAATTGATAGTGTTAAAATATAATGTAACATTAGCAACATACAATAAATACTTGACTGTACTACATATTTTTATGATAAATTTATCAGAGATTAATATCTTGTTAAAATCTTTTTACTTTTATAAAAGTGCAATTAAAGATGACACGTGGCAACACCACAATCATCGTTACAAAAATTTTCTTGCTTATCTTTTATATTAAATATTTATGTTATTACTAATAGTAATATTTAATTTTTTTAGATCTAAAATAGTTTTATAAATAAATTATAAAAAAGATCTTTTTATTAATGTTATTTCTAAAGAAACATATTTTTTTATAAAAAATAAACATGATATATTTTAAATTAGTGTTTTTATAAAGTAAAATTCTTATAAACTAAAATAGTTAAAATTGAGAGTATAATAAGAAAAATTTTAAAAATAACATTTTTTAATAATTATTTGTTTTGAGACAAAATGCTTAATTTAAGTTTAAAAACAAAAGTTTAAAAAGTTAATATCTTATTTAATATCATTTTATAATTAGTAAAACTTTATTTTAATTTAACTCGTATAATACAGAAGTTATTAAATCTAAAATACTATATGCACAAACAATGTAAATGCCTAGTTTGAGCTAATCCACTAAGATCTTCCACTTTTAGAAAAACACGCTAACACACCAAATCCATGTCGTGATGCATAAGTTGTATTATGTTGTCAAGAATGGTCCCTAACTTAATAAGTTCTTAACATGGTTTCAACGTTATTAACTTATACAAGACGACCATTTGTAACATCTTTAATCTAATGTTGTTGAGAGGATTAAAATTTCAAGTTTCTATCACTGAAGGACCACTGGCGCATACGGCCATCTCCATTACTTAAATACGCAACTTGAGATCATCTTAAAAAAAAAAAAAAAAAAAAAAAAACCAGATGAGAGAAAACACACTAACTTAATCTGGAATCTTTTTTTATCTCATGTGAGACTTAAACTTAATATCTTTTATATTTTAATCAAATCTTCGAGTACATCGGCTCAATCATCTGGACTAAAAATCATTGGTACTTGAAAATGCTATATTGCGAGAGAAAAAAATATTATATCACTGAAGGTTGTTCTAAGTATGATAATGAAATAATGTATCCTGACATTAAATACAAAGTTTATTAAATACAAAGTTTATGTCATAATCTTTAATCAATATTACATGATTAGAACAGAAACCAGCAATCAATAATATTACACTCATTATTCTAACTACAAATACGACTAACTAATTAAGTAGTAATAATATAACAAAACACAGTAAAATAAAATACTATAGTCACAAGTATGTTATAATTACATGAGTGATTTGTATCTAAACAAACTCTCAAAAGATTATTATATATGTTGCATCCTATTCACCGAAAACAGTGTGTATAAATATAAAGAAAGGACAAGCGTGACACCCGCTCTGATACTCTCACTTCCTTTTTCTTTCTGCATTCTCTCTGATTCATACATACACATAGGGACCGCTTAACCTATACGTATAGACAGAGAAATCAACACTCTTCACTCTTCACTCTTCACTCTTCTAGTGAGAGAAACAACTAGCTCTTCTTATGCTATGGATCATGACTCTTAACTTCTGTTCCATCTTCTTTCTGTAATCACCACACCCAATGGCCATTTTATCACCGTATTCATCTTCTTTCTTAGACACACTCTTCTGCAACGAAGAACAAGATCATCCATGGAGTCTTGATGATCATGAAGAACAAGAAGAAGAAGAAGATGATGAAGATGGTGATGAACTTACACAAACCACCCTCACAGATTCGTCTGATCTTCATTTTCCTCCCTTGGATAAGCTAGATTTGTCATGGGAACATGAGGAGCTTGTGTCTCTTTTCACCAAAGAACAAGAACAGCTAAAGCAAACCCCTTGTACTAATGCTTTTGGCAAAGCAGGTCCCTGTGTTTTTGCTGCTCGTAAAGAGGCTGTTGATTGGATCTTGAAGGTCAAATGTTATTACGGGTTCAGACCACTTACAGCTATTTTAGCCATTAATTATCTTGATAGGTTTCTCTGTAGCCTCCATTTTCAACAAGATAAACCATGGATGATTCAACTTGTTGCTCTTAGTTGTCTCTCCTTAGCAGCTAAAGTTGAAGAAACTCAAGTCCCACTGCTACTAGATCTTCAAGTATGTAACCTTACACTGGTACTTTTTGCATATAAACTTGTACCCTGCTGTCACAACCATACATTTCTTCAAAATCGATCTGGGTGTTCAAAATCTTTGACTGATTGAAGTGGGTTTTTTGTTTTCTTGAATCCTTATTGCAGGTGGATGACAGTAAGTTCTTGTTTGAGGCTAAAAACATACAAAAAATGGAGCTTTTGGTGATGTCAACATTGAAGTGGAGGATGAACCCAGTGACACCAATATCATTTCTTGATCACATTGTAAGAAGGCTTGGGTTAACTGATCATGCTCATTGGGATTTCTTCAAGAGATGTGAAACCCTAATCCTTTGTTTAGTCTCAGGTAATTTGAATGGTCAACTTAGATCTGTTCGACTTTTGAAGAACATGAAATCTGTTTGTTTGTGTTAAATTCTAATGTTGTTTCTATTTTGGTGTTGTTTTTGTTTCAAGATTCAAGATTCGTGTGCTATAAACCATCCGTATTGGCCACAGCCTCAATGCTTCGTGTTGTAGATGAAATTGATCCTCCCAATTCCGTTGACTACAAAAGTCAACTTCTGGATCTTCTCAAAACCACTAAGGTTTGTCTTCTTTGTCCCTTCCACTACCGTTTATTAATGAATGTTTTATGTACAACTCTTAACGCGTATGGTATAACATCTGATCCAACAAATGATAGCAAAACTGCAAAAGTACTTCTGTACTTGTTTGAAAAAGTCAGGGTAAACAACACCCAGCTGCCTCATTTGTTAGTTTATCATGCTTTAAACATGTATTTTATGCATGCAAATTTGTACTCTCCAACAGAAGGGTAATTTTGTCTTTTTCTGTTGGTTACTTGTTAGACCATAATGTACATTAGTACATCTAATAAGTAGTTACTACTTTTGCCTTTGCATGATGTTTGGTCAAGATATTGCTGTTGGATATATTTGACACAACTTAAATACCAAAAAGATCGATCATAATGGATGCATACACGAGTTGTACTTACATGCATAGTTGTTTGTACACAGGATGACATAAGCGAGTGTTACAATCTCATTATGGATAACCACAACAAACGCAAACATGATGCAATTGAGTCAACAACGTATCCTATGAGTCCGGCTGGCGTGATTGATTTCACTTGTGATGAAAGTTCAAATGATTCATGCGAATTCAACGAGCATAACTTCCATGAACCATCGTTCAAGAAAACAAGGATCGATCAACAGTTTGGGTTCGGGAATATTGGTTCGCTTATAAGCTTGAATCACGGGTAGTTGTCGTGAGCATGCATGCTATTAATCGTACGGTCCGCTCCGCCACTAAGTATAAACGACTGTGTAAAACTATAGGCTAAAATGACCAACTACTGTAGTCGATATGTATGTATGTCGTTATGGTTGGTCAGTTTGTGTATGGTTTTAGGTCGTTTTTAATGTGAGATAAATTAAATTGGGTATGTGAAGTCTTTATCAAGCAATGGACGTATATTTAATTAATTTATTGTTGATATTGAGAATTAAATTCATGGGATATATGGACACATAAATATATAAAAGCAGCTTCAATTCATTGATATGTAATATTTATGTTGTCTAGTTCTCATAATTGTCGTGTGACATATGGTCCACTGCTTTTTATGGCTAGATAGCTGGCATATATGCAGTGCACACCATGCACGCATTAGATGGTGCCAAGAAAAGCAGCTATTTCAATTTTATGGAGCAACTTTTTACTCGCCTATAGTTTTTTACTTTTATTGTAAATGATAATACTAAAAACATATCGTATCATACGTATTTTACGATACTGTATATAAGTACATAACTTTGAAGAAGATACCCATGCAAATACTGATACACGCATTCCATATGAGGTTTCACGTATCTGCTATAAGGATTCCATGTCTCTCTTCCTTTTTCTATGGTTTTGTTTTATAGGCCGGTAATATTTCTTTTTATTATCTTTGCAAGTTTATATTGTGAATATTGTTATAAGAAATGTAATCTAAGAGGCCGTTTGGTTTGTAGAATGTTTTGCAAAGTAATTGTAATTAGAAATGGAATTGGATTTGTAATGTTGTTGAAGTTAATAACATGTTTGCTTGGTTAATTTTGAGTGAAATTGGAATTTTAATTTTGAACATTCTATTGGATTGTTAAACATTCCATAGGTAAGTGAAAAAAATATGAATTCCAATGAATGAAAGAAATTTTCCAATTCCATCCTTTGACCAACCAAATAGGATTTTGCATGAAAAATTTTCCAATTTCAATTCCTGATAATTCTGTGAACCAAACGTCCACTAAGTGCTTAGTGGAAGATCGTGACATCACTTGGGTTGGTATCTCAACTGCAAGAGTCAAAATCTTTTTGCAAACAACGTAGGTTCAAAAGAATTTTGTAGTTTATAAAATCTCAATATAGTCAAAATCTTTTTGCAAACAACGTAGGTTCAAAAGAATTTTGTAGTTTATAAAATCTCAATATATAGTATTCTTGTTAAGAAAGTGAAAGATTAAGACTCGCTACAATTACATCATAAACTGCTTGTGTATCTCTTTTATTTGATACCTGTTTTGTATTTATGTTTCTTAAATATAAAGGCTTATTGGCTTTTATAAATCTAAACTTTTATTTATTGGTCGTGATTAATCTCAACTCAAGAAATGTTTACAGACACTTCCAACTTTGAGTTTATTTTTCTTCAATGATCCATTACTAACTTATAGTTAAAACTGTTAGTTTTTTTTTTGACTTCTTATATGGCCAAAACATCAAGCAAAAAGTTGAAATAAGCTATCACGTCTGTCAATCTAAAACCTCTACATCCTGAAATCGTCAATCTTCACCTCCTAACAAATAATCATTGAGTCCTCCTTGCTATCCTCTTATTTAACAAGCAAATATTTGCCTTCGTGGAAAGGATGGTTCGTTCGGATCGACATGAGAGTCAAGATCTAAATCACTTGAATCGTTGAAGGTAGATTTCAGGTGACGATGGAGGTTAGAAACCGAAAAACAAATCTAAAAGAGGCTTGACGGCGGCGGAGTTGAAAAGTGACTTAAAGTTGGCCCCATTTAATCAAGCAAAGATTTACCTTCGTGGAAAGGATGGTTCGTTCGGATCGACATGAGAGTCAAGATCTAAATCACTTGAATCGTTAAAGGTAGATTTCAGGTGACGATGGAGGTTAGAAACCGAAAAACAGATTTAAAAGAGACTGGACGACGGCAGAGTTGAAAAATGGCTCAAAGTTAGACTCATTTCATCAAAAATAATAACAGAAGTTAACTCTCAGTTCGTAAAGGATCGTTGGAGTAAAATAGGCTTAAAGTTGAAAGTGTTTATAAATATTTCTTAAAATCTCAGCTAATAAATAAAAGTTAAACTTATTAAAATCCAATAACCCAAATATAAACTATTTTGAAGTTTTAATTGTTTTTATACAAAGATCCAAATTTAAGACTAGATTACCTTAGCAAATCTTCCTACTATAATAAAATAATAACTATAGTAGACACATGACATTATCACATTTTAATTCATCAAAATTTTTCCGCTTATTTCTCGTATTAATATCACATTAATTACTAATAATAAATTAAGAAATATATCTTTTTATTAATATTGTTTTTAAAAAATAAATATTTATAAAATAAGAAATTTTTCTAAAAATCAAACTTTTTAAAAATATTAATTATTCTAGAACTGATGTTTTTAACTAAAAATTTTATAAACAAAAATTAATTAAAATTAGGAGTTATAATACAAACATTTTAAAAAATAACATTTTTTAAAATGTTTGTTTTAAAATAAAATTTTAAATTTTTTTTGAAAAAAAAAGTTTAAAAACTAAAAGATTAAAAAATTGATATCATTATTTTATTATTTATAGTCCTTAGTTATAAATAATTTTAATCATATTTTATATTAAAATATTATTTTATAATTATTAAATTTTCAGTATATTTAATATTATTTATTCAAACTAATATAATACACAGATTTATAAAATTTATTGATCATATATTCTAATAAAATTTATATTAAACGTGTTCTTAAACTTATTCCCCATCAAAGATGGACACGTGTCATACGCCCTTTTGCTCCATCTCACCATCCATCTTTTCAGGGTTGCTCGAATATCTTGAGACATCGTTATTATGTACTTTAACTTTCCAACTAATATTTGAATTAAATATATATTTTTTATATTTTTAGTCGTTTTTGGTGAGTTTTTTACTCTTTTAGAGCATTCATAGCCCATTCTCTATATTATGTGAGTAAGAGTTCTTAAATCATATGGAATGTTTTAAGTGGTTGTGAGTGGAGGAGATATAAAATGTTACTGTTTATCTGTAAATTTAAGGATTTATTGTTCAACCCTTATAATTTTTTAATATTTTTAAAAGTGGTTGTGAGTGGAGTAGAGAGAAAATATAATGAAAAATGTATAAAAATATATTATTTAATTGAAAGTAAAGAGAAAAAATAATAATTTTTAATGTAATTATAAGAATAAAAATAAATAATGGAATGTGAATGCTCTTAGAGCAACTACATATATAGTAAAGTAATTGACATATATGAATCTATTTCCTTTTTAATCAAAACCCGTTAATAAAAAAAAATATTACTAATTTAATTTAGTTTTGTTAAATAAAATAACTTAAGTCGCACATTAGTTCTCTTACTTTCTTTCTCCCTCTTTCATTTAACGGCAACAAAACAATAAATCTTCTCTTAGAGCATTCACAATGGAATTCTTAAATTTATATGGAATGGTTTTGAGTGGTTGTGAGTGAAGTAGATAGAAAATGTAATTGTTGATTGGTATATTTGAAGAATCATTGTTCAATCCCTATAAATTTTTTAATATCTTTGAAAGTGGTTGTGAGTGGAGTTGAGATAAAAAAGTAATGATAAGGGTATAAAATGTATTATTTGATTAAAAAGAAGAGAGAAAATGTAGTGATTTTTAGTGTAGTTATATAGATAAAGATATGTAATCCATTATAAAGTAAAAAAAACTTTACAAATCTTCTCTAATAAAGTAAAAAATTTATCACATGTTATCTTTTTACACCATACCTGTCACATGTCATGTTATCTTCTCATATTTTTTTTGTCACATGTTATTAGCACAAAAAGTTAACCATTTAATGACCATATTAAATATTAAAAATATTATTTATATCGTTTTCAAATTATAAAACATATTTTTTTAGTTATGTATTTTAAAAAAAAATAAAGATTATTTTTAATACAAAAAACTTTTTTTAAATGGCATTTATAAAACAAATTTTGAATATTTAAAATACATTTTTTAATAAATATTTTTAAAAAAAGGTTTAAAAATATGTTACTATTATTTTATTACTTAAGGTAGTTGATTATACGTAATTCAAATAATATTTCATCCAAAAAGTTATTGTATAATTTTTAAATATTAATTACTAACTAATTTAATAATTTAATTAAACTGTATAGGATACGAGTTTCTAAACTAGTAATATAACAAAAAATAAAATACCGCTCAAGCAAGAGACTAAGCAAATTATAAAGAAACACCAGTCATGATGAAAACATTAAAATTACACAAACTCTTCCAATTTAATGTTTTTAACTTTCTTTCTTTATTTAGTTTTTATTTTTTAAGTTTGTGATAATGAATAGAAAATCAAATTTTCAAAATGGTATTTAGCGGTTTGAGCATGTTTTATGGTCAAAACTATTAAACGTTTAGCCACTTATGATTGTCATGAAATCGAAATCGGTTGTTGTAGGAATGGATTGTATGAAAGGATATATATGTAGGTGTTCTCTACTCTTAAAATTACCCATTGTATAGTTAAAAACGACTTAGTGAAGAATGAATTTTGTAGCCTCCTTTTTCCCTCTCACGTAGGTCGTAAAATCCTCAAAATTCGCATCAGTTAGCATAGGGATATAATTTACGTCATCAGGGACGTAATTGACCCCCCCCCCCCCCCGCCCGAAAACTCAAAATTTGCTCATGTTGTACGTTCTTATTTACGTACTATTTTCAACCAACTTTTTTCTAGGATGTAAAATCCATAGGGGATTTATTCCTCCTATCACTTTGTCTTGATTTCTTTACTTTTCCAAGTTTTGTTTATCGTAAGCTTTCGGCTTCCATTTTAACTTTCGAAAAACACCCGAATTGCATCTCTTTTAGCTCCATACACATGTAATTTAATTTATTATCAAAGTAATAGTGTTTCACATTATTAAACATGTAAAATTACATAATTAAATGTGCTAACACGCCAAAAAGCCCCGACGCATCGGTAACCTTCTACATCTAAAGTATACAAAATTTACGTGTATCATTCCGCATATGCATTTTTTTGGCATTTAAATATTGTTTTTATTTTAGTGACAATTAATTAAATTGTATATACTTTTTCCTTTATATGTATTAATGAGAAAATTATCAATCATGTACTCATTTCAGGTTTTTTTTAAGTTTTTTTTCTTTTTTTAGAGTTTTATTCAAATTTAATATAAGAAGAATCTTTAATATGTAAAAAATCACTGTGATACTTTTTATAAGAAAAAAATAGTAATTTTTTTCCTTGTAAACAAATGTTGAGTAATTATAATAAAAAACAAAAAAAATAAATCAGTGGTTTATATGTACATAATTGTTGAGAGACTTCTGGAAGAAAAACATGCGGAGATTTTTTTTGCTTTTTTAGAAAAGGATTATTGGATTATAATAATCCTAACTTTCAGTTATTGGTTGGGTTTAATTTCAACTTAAAAAATATTTATATACAATATCAACTTTAAGTTTTTTTTCCTTTCAACGATCTATTACTAACTAATAGTTAACTCCATTAGTTTTTTTGATTATGTGGATTGTTTATGTGGCCAAAACACTAAGAATAAAGTTAAAATCTATCATCAGTTCCGTCAATCTAAATCTTTTGCACTCCGAAACTTTTGCACTCTAAAACCCGTCACTCACCAACTCCTTATCTGAACCACTTGACTTATTAAAGGTAGATTTTAGATGACAATGGAGGCTAGACAATGAAAAACAAATCTGATAGAAGCTGGGCAGTGGCGGAGTTAAAAAATAACTCAAAGTTAAACTCATTTCATCAAAAAAAAAAAAAAAACTATAAGGGGTTAACTCTCAGTTAGTAATGAATCAATGGAGGAAATATGGTTAAAGTTGGGAGTGTCTATAAATATTTTTTAAGTTCGGATTAATCCCAGCCAATAGATAAAAGTTAGAATTATTAAAATTCAATAATCTTTTAAAAAAATATATTTGGATAACTGACAGATCACTGGTCCACTGATCATTTTTATTACTCGAGTACGTGACTTTGGGGCTCTAGACTAGCATGTATTTGAAGAGAAGATTGTACATCAGTCTGTTCTTATTAGTCCCGAACCAAATATCACAATCAAGAATGAACCAATCTTAGGTGAGAAAAGTTTCTAACTTAACATGAAATATTTTTATTTACCGGACTCAACCGGAAACATTTTTTTTCATAAGTAGGACTTGTACCCAATACTTTTCTTTTTAAATAAAATCTTATATACCTCAACTCAATCTCATAGCGGTTTTTATGTTATATTAACGATTTTTATGCTATTTACCTTGAAGAAAAACTTTAAGTTTTAATATAGAAATAATTTTGAGAAGAGTGAGAAAGAAAAAGGTGTTTGACAAACGGAAATCAGGAGACAGAAATTATTTAAAATTGAGGTAATGGTCCTACATTTTGTTTTTATGTTTCCAAGTCTAGGCAATAAAGATATTCTCCAAAAACTCAAAACACTTTTTATATTAATTTTTAGAATAAGCTAGTATTAAGCCCTAGCATTGCAGCGAGAGATGTAAAACCATACCAAGTACCATCAATTAATACCACAAAAGCTTGTATTAAAAAATTAATAAATAGCAAAAATAAAATAAAATAAAATCGAACGAAAAGCTAATGTAAAAACATTGAACCAAGCTGGTAAAACGTAAAACATATAAAAATATAAGTAAGTCGATATAGGACCATCGCTTTGCTACAGGGTCGTTAAACGGGAAAAAGATAAACGTAAAAAACATTAAACCACACATTTAGATTGAAACTTAAAATGAACAATTTGCAAATTATAAAAATTATATTAGACTAAAGTTGAAAGTAAAAAAATGTTGATGCTAAATTGTGAAAAATATAAAAGTATTGGGTTAAAATAAAAAAAGTTAAAGGTTAAAAAAATAAATAAATAAATACAACCCATAATACATACCAAAGTTGATAATCTTCTTACTTTAACAAAATGTAAACTATAAGAAACACGTGTTAGCATCACATTTATCCTTACAAAAAAAGTTTTCGTTTCTCTCTTATATCAAATAATCACGTTGATTACTAATATCATTATATAATTTTTTTTAGATTGAAATAGTAATTTAATAATTTAAGAAATTGATCTTTTTATTAATGTTATTTCTTAAAATATATTTTCTCAAAATATAAATTTTATTTCTAAAACATCAAGCTTTTTTAAAAATACATATTATTTTAAAATTGGGGTTTTCAAAAGTAAATTTTTTATAAAAAATAATAACTAAAATTGAGAGTTATAATAAGAAAGTTTTAAAAATGATATTTTTAAAAACATTGTATTTTGAAACAAAGTTTTCATTCTATTTATAATAAAGAAGATTTCAATCATATTTAATATTAAAATATTATTTTATAATTAGTAAAATATTATTTTATTTAATATTTTTTATTTAACCCGTGTAATACACAGTTTTACTAAAGCTAGTTAGTGTGTGTATATATATGGTCCATGTGGTTATGTTAAAATTTTTGATTTTGTCTTTAAAATTTAAATTTTTTGAATATTGTCTAACACTTTTTTCTCTTGTATCTATTGGTCCTTAGATTTGTAAGTCAACAGTTAATAATATTAAATATTGTTAAAATTAGTATTTTACACACATTAGCTATCTATTTAATTTATATTTTAAAGAAAAGTATTAGTTTCATTTTAAGAAAGTATTATATTTTTATTTTTCAAAGTTTTTTTATTTATTTTTTATAATGTTTTTATTATTTCTTTATTAGTATGTTTATTATTAAATAATATACGTTTTAAATACACAAATAAATTATTTTTTAAAACATGAATTTTGAAATGTTCGGTTTTTAAACCGTTTGTTTTCTGAACTTCTGTTTTCTAAACGTCGCTTTAAACCATTTGATTTCTTTATATGTTTTTTAGCTAGTTGATTTTCTAAAGTTTTTTTTAAAATATATTTTTAAAAAAATTCTCAAAACCTTTAAACTTCTTTTTAAACCAATTTAGTTTTAAACATCTTTTTGAATGTTTTTTTTTAATATTCAATAAACAAACATTTTTAAAAATAATATCTAGAAAATAAATAATTTTGAATTTTACAATTAAAAAACCGAATGATTTTAAGAAAGACAATGTCATTAATAATACCTTTAAAATAATGTTTAAGAAAGACGCTTAAAAGACAAATGATTAAAAAAATATTTATAAACCAAACATGAAAAATAAGACATTTTTTAATTTTTTATTTGTGTATTAAATAATAAACATATTAATAGTAAAAAAACTTAAAATAACATGTAAATTGCATTGATGATCCATACTAGTAAAATAGTATTTTAAAAAATTTAACATTACTAAATAAACTAACAAAGCAGGAACCATTGATAAAAGATAATTATAATATCTGAGACTATATTTGTAATTTTTAAACTTTAAGGACCAAATCTCAAATTTTAACCAAACCATAAGGACCAACCATGTAACTTACTATAACACCCGAAAATTTTAAAAGAAGAGAAAAGGAAAGAAAAGCAAAATAACTCAAGTTGAGGGGTTAAAGTTGTACATGGGACAAAGATTTTTATTAATTTATTCAAAAAGGTGGTCATGGCCGTTCATGACCCCTGTACAATCCTTTCATTCGGATTTTTAGAGAGAGAAAGAGCAGAATTTTCTCGGTTCTAGAGAGAGGAAGAAGAAGGAGCTGAATTCAGGTTAGTTTCCTGATTTTTGGGGTATTTTTGGCTGATTTTCAGCCTTCGGGTATGTGCTTATGTGCTTATATGTGTTCGGTTGTGTGTTTTTGGTGTTTTTAGGTGTTTGAACTCATAAGCATTCGGGTTTGAAGAAGTTTTACTCGAAAGTTGCATGAGGTGAGTTCTAGATCCCCGTTTTTAAATGTTTTAACTGATTTTGGGGCTGGAGATGCATGATAAAATATTTTTATGAATGATGGGTGTGTACCCGTATGTATGTGTGTGCCCTGTTGGGTGGGTTTATGATTCGGAAAGATTTTGGATTATGTTCATGTTGTATGCTTGTTTTGATGCTTAGTATGTTAGAACTAGGCTAGAACAGGTTAGAATGATGATTTGGGGACTGAAAATGATGTTAGTTAGAATACAGTTGGCCATGCGCCCAAGGTTCATGCGCAAAAATAGTGTCCATGCGCCTAGAATTATGCCCAGGCGCCTAAGTGTGCCCATACGCCCAACTGCCCAAACGCCTAAGTGCCCATGCACCTAAATCAGGCTCATGCTCCTGCATTGTACCCATGCGCCCAGAAACCTGCCCATGCGCCTAAGTAAGGCTCGTGCGCCCCAATAGTGCCCCTGCGCCTAAGTCGCCCATGCGCCTAAGTATTTATGCGGCCGCATAGTGCTCATGCGCCTGCATAGTGTCCATGCGCCCAATGCCTTAGAAAATATTCTGAAATTTTGGGAAAAAGAGATTTTTAAGCTATGACTTGGAATGTTTTCGGGGGTGATGTATGATGATGTTATGCATGTTTATGGCCTGTTTTCTTTATGTTCCTTATTATGTATTATTCCGTGGCTTTACGTGGTGTGATTATGTTAATAAACGTAAAGTATTATCCTAACGAAGCGAAAGATCTAAGATAACGAAAGTGGAACATAATGAATGAACGAATAAAAGTCTTGCAAGCAAAATGTAAGAAGGTTCACAACTCATTGAGAGTTGTCAGCTCAATTGTGTGTCATACAGCGTGCGATTTTGGCTTACCCATGAGGGTTCACACACAGGGGAGTCAGTCTTGGTGACTGCTCCATACGTGTGATATGGGATCCTTGTCGTTAAACCCTAGATTAGATGACTTCGTGCCCAAGAGGGGGGTTTAGCATATGACAGGATCTAGATAGAAGTGAAAGATAATGTAAAGTGCGAAAAATACTAAAAAACGATGACGAAAGATCATAAATATTACCTTGATGTATGTACGATGTATGATCACGTGCGAAAGTATGAAAATGTTTTAACGAATGGAAGGTAACATGAATGTTTTTATAAAACTAGAACTCACTCAGCAACGCTGACTTTTATGCATTTTCAGTTGGCAGGTAATGGTTGCTGAGGATGGCACGGAGTGAAGCTACTTGGCAAGATTTGACTGGCATTCATTTTATGCAGAAATGATATTTTTTGTGTTGTAATACAATTAAACAATATTTTGTAACTTTAGCAATGATGTATTATTTCGCAAAAGTAATTATTAATGCAAGCAATGGTTTTTGTTAAATTATTCCGCTGTAATGATTTATGAAATGTAATATGTTTTAATTATCATGTGCGATGTATGTTCAACTGTGAGTGTCCTGAGAACGAGACCTTACACTTACTCTAGTTTTTAATTTAATATTTTATAACAAAAACAAATATACACAATATAATCTATTTACGGCTATTAACTCAATACAAAAGGGTGACATGGATCTAAACATTTTCTCTTTCTCAAAGATGAAAAGATTGCTTTCATAAGACCCTCTGGTCATATTTATGATTATTATTATGTTTATTATTATTATTGTTATTGTTATATTATTATTAGACAGAGTCAAAAATTTTATTAATTCAAATTATTACATATTAGTTGATAATCTCTATTGATAATCTAACCAATTGACTCTCAAAATTCATTTTCGTTGTCAAGGGTAATCTCAATAACATGATCATCAAATATTTACACTCACAATAATGATTGTAACGGAAAAGAAAACATACAAGCCAATAAATTGAAATGAAGTGCAACTCGCGTTTTGTCCTTGGCAATTAAAAAGAAAATAGCATTATTAGTCAAATTGCCAATATAGATTATTATTGACCAATAAATCATAGTTTAAACTACTACTACTATTTTATCAATGGTAATCTCAATAACATGACCATCAAATATTTACATCACCACTATCACCGTCGTCGCCGCCGCCGCTCCTGCTGCTGTTTGGACCACTAGGGCCATCTATTCGAGGCTAATCTTTTTGGACCACTCTAATGTCATGCCCTTATTGTCGCAACACTTCTAGAAATATCAAGTGACACTCAACTCTATTGAAGTGGTCAGTAAACCATGCACCGGTGCTAGTCACGAAGACTTGGGTAGTGTCGATTAGGTAACTAATTAGTACAAGACGCAAAACCGTGGACCATACAAGAGGAAGAGGTGATGACGCGATATAACAAATTTGATGGGATTTGACCAAGTAAAAAAAAGTCGATCATTGCATAACATGAAATCAAAGGGATTTGAAAATCTCAAAGGTCAAAGGACAACCCCACAAAGGTAAAACAAATATTGCATGGGCCCTTCATTTGTGAATGACAACCAAGCCCCCAATTGGAATAGTCCTTTTCAAACATCACACACACACATATATCGTGATACAATAATTCATTCATATTATTGTTTTTTTAAAAGAACAAAGGGTCTCTATGTAGTGTTATCATAACCGTATGAGATCGGCCAGTTGAATCAAAAAAATATATGTTTATGTCTAATTGAATCGTTTTCAATTGAATCAATTAGATTGATGGCTAGGCGTGAATCGAGTGAACTAGATAGAGTGGTTGGAGTGGATTTTAATTTTTTTCTGTAAATTTTCTCCCTTCAAAATCTTATTTTCTTATTAATTTAGTATTTTATGATCTTGGTTTAGAAGGAGGCACCCTATAACTTTTTAAAATGGAGGTCATGAGTTGGAGTCTCACTAGGTGCAATATGTTCCAAGTGGGCCAAGGGTTTTACTACAGTGGGCCTTTGGGTGGTGGGTTTCCCTTGGAATGGTGGGCGAGCCGGGTCACCAGCGCTGTCTGTGTTCGCGGGCGTGGGTAGCCTTTCGCCAATGGGTTTACCCTGATGACCGGGCTTAAAAATTATTCGTTGGCCGTTCAAAAAAAAAGTATTTCATGATCTATATTCTAATTATTTAAGTCTTTATATATTTTTACATTATAGTATATTTATATTTAGCTTAAATTTACATTATATATAATTATTCTATTAATTTTATCTATAATGTCATTCGGTTCTTCAACCTGATTCGATTATTTTGATCGATCAACTATCAAACCGATAAGAAGATTTGGTATGCTTCCTGTACAGTTCTACAAACATTGATTCTGTGTTTATGAGTAAAAGATTTTTGGGATTAAATTTTCAATATCATTATTGTCTTGTTGTCTTGTTATGTGATGCCATGTAATATGTATGTAACTATGTATGATGAGCAAAGGTTTCAAAATGTTTGGAAAATTAAAGAATACCGATTATGAGAACATAGAGATAGTTTGATGATTCACCAATTTCAAATAAATAACTATAAGTATCGTATAAATATTTAAAATTTTTAAATGTATACGTAATATTATGTAACTGTCTCTTTTTTTTCAATTAAATTGGTAGAACACTATATATATAAAACTAGTAAATATATCTGCACATTGAGATGGTTACACAACGTGATAAAATATAAATTACAAGTGTTATAAAAAACTTAAAGTTAAAAGGTAGGCTTTGGTCTGTGACAAATGCCACTAATCTTTATCTTTAAGGATATAGTAATGTAATATATATATATATATATATATATATATATATATATATATATATATATATATATATATAGGGTCAGGATCTTTTCAGAACTCGTAAAGACCGCGAGAACTTTAAGAACTCATCTTAACCATTGATTAGTTTTTGGTTGAATTCTTTTTTAATTAATTCAAAAAGGGTAATTTAGTCTTTTTATGTTTGTATTTAATTTGATTCTTTAATGATATGGATTTAATTTAGTAAGTTACATAATATTCTTTTATTTCTAAATCAATAACCATATATAGATTTTTTAATCTTGAATGTTCACATTTATGAAATCATTTCAATTTATTTCATGCCATTTAGAAATCAAGTCAAAGTTTATAACGGATCTTTTGTTTTCTAACATTATGAGATAAAATTGAATACTTAAAACTTTGGATATATTTTTTTATATTATTATATTTATTGTTTTTTTTTTGAACGGCAAATATGCGATCCGGCTTCGGAGAATAGGTGTTATCTTAATCGGGCCCACCTATTCGTTTCCCAGCCGAGACCGCACCCCCCAACCCCTCAGGAGGAAACCCATTGCTGAGAAAACCCCCTGGCTCTCGGTTTTAACCGGCTGCTCTAGGTTAGATAAATTTAACCAAATATGATAATTTTGTTACCAAATGAGCCATAGCTACAACAATGACCAACCTATATATTTATACATTTAAAATAAAAGTTGATCATATTAGTTTAGTTGATTTACGCATATTTAAAATACAAATTAACATATGTAATAATAAATTTACACATGCGTAAATAGTTATTTAAATTATGCATATATAAATGACTAGTTTACTCTAACTACTTTATACTTATGTAAAACAATTAATTTATAGATATATAAATAAACAATTTACACTAATTAATTTACACATATGTAAAATAATTAGTTTACACTAATTAATTTAGACAATTGATAAAGCAAAGTTATATGTATGTAAATAGTTAATTTACACATATGTAAATATTTAATTTTTACAGAGGGTGTGTATGTTATCTTTTGATTCATTTATTTATTGCCTATGTTTATTTCTACATATAATATAGTTTTTATGAATGGTGTTTCAAGCTTTTTATCTAATTTAAGCATTCGAATTACTTTGAAAATACTATCAACAGAAAACAAGGATATGAGTGAAAATGTATATGTGTAAACATTTATTTATACATCATTACATTTATGTAAAATTTTTAAACATATTAAGTTAGAATATGTATATATTTAAAATTCGTAGAGATGGAATTTATAACGATCACAACATGTAGCCATACCCGCAACAAAGAGCGAGATAGCCTCCTTGTTAATAACATTTATGATGGTTAAAGTTATTTTGGTACAATTTTTATCTAATTTTTAAAATTGGTTTCTCTTTGTTAGATTACATATATTTAAATAAGGTGTGACCAGTGTATAGTTGGAAATTAATATGGAAAATTAATCATTAGCATACAACACCTTATTACAAATCATTGTTTTTTACACATACTTAATGTTAGTTCTACACGACTACACAACTACATTATAAACTTACTTAAAGAAATTATTATGTTTTTTTTCATCTGCTGAAGCCTATATAATATGAATATTATATTAGTAAAATTTATAAACTAATTTACCACACGTACATATCTTAAAATAGTTTTGTAAATTGCATAAATTCATTTCTTTTAAATTAAGTAATTAGCGCAAAACACATTTCCCAAAATCCCTGGCTAATTTTTCGATTGAGTTCCCATGATTTACAAATGGATGATATTTTATGTTTTGTATTTCATAGATTTAGAAACATATAGGATTCCATGTATTTAGCATGGTTCCAAAAAATTGAATTGTCTAATTTACCAACATACCCTTTAAACATTAAGTTACACAATTTAAATAATATTTTAATTTGTATGATTACTATTTTAATATCATCCCTTGATTAGTATAATCAATGGTTATTAAAAGTTCTTAGAGTTCTCATTTAAAATGAAGTTCTTATTTGAACTTAACCCTATATATATATATATATATATTGACTTAAATCTACCTCCATACCTGAGATTATAGCTTTTTTCATTTCTGTATATATATATATATATATATATATACATATATATATGATAAAGATCAAATGTTAACCATTTTTTTATTACAATAACCTATTAACCCAACTAGTGGTACATAGCACGCCATGTTATCAATGTAAGTTAGAGTTACAGTGATAAAATTAGTGGTCCACAACGAACGTTTAAAAAATTTTTAAAAAAATATAGCAAGACTATACTCAAATTAAATATATTAAAAAGATCTATTTAATTATGTAATTTTTAAAAAAAATAACATCATATAAAAAAGTTAAGAAAGTTTTTTTTTAAAATGTGAAGTTTTTTAAAAAAAAGAAGGGAAATTTTAAAAATGGTAGAAAAATAGTTACATCAGTAGTGTAATGTGATGTAAAAGTAAGCTACACTACATAATTATAGTGTAAGTGTTTGTTACATTAGGGTTAGCAAGTTATCACAATAAACAATGGTTTATAAAAGAACTTTACCCTATATAACAATACTATACTCGAATTAAATATAGCAATACTATACTTGAATTAAATATAGTAATACTATACTCGAATTAAAGATATTAAAATAATATATTTAATGGTGTAATTTGAATAAAAAAATAACATCATACCAAAATGTTAAGAAGGTTTTAAAAAAAAGTGTGATGTTTATTTAATAATGGAGAAAAATTTAAGAAATAGGGGGAAATTTGTTAAATCAGTGGTGTAACGTGATGTAAAAGTTGGTTACACTACACAATCATGGTGTAAGTGTTCATAACATTAGTGTTAACGGATTATCGCAATAAAGGTAGGTTAATGTAACAACCAACTCCTAGGTCCAACCCTAACCCTAAATTTAATTTAACATTATTTTATTCATAGTATTATTATTATTATCATTTTTACATGATTATTTGATTACATGCTTGATTGCCTTAGATGATACCTTTATGCCTTGCCTTAGTCTAGAAATTATTAGGTGATCCTTGAAAAATATTAATTAGGTGATGAAATTTAATTTAAAGTAGAATAATTCATATGTGTTAAAAATACATCAAATTTTCGGCCATCATTTTATATATATTTATTATACAATTAAAAACTTTAAAAAACAATAATTTAATACCAAATAACACTACCTAATAAAATTATACTACTCATAACCTACTTTAATTAATAAAATACCAAAAGAAAATTTAAATAAACCCCCCAACCACCCATTAATTCGGCCACCTTCCTATCCCCCAATCACCATCCCCTTGAAACCCTCAAAACCACCTACACACTTCACTCTCCCTCATTTCCCCATACATGCAAAAACTCCCAACATCATTTCTCTCTCTCTCTTCCACGAAAATCAGCCATCTCCCTCCCAAAATCTATAGATCTTCTTCATTTTAGCCTCAACAATCGAAGAACAACACCATTCCAACATCAACCAAGTGCAAAACGAGCTTGAAAGTGACATTTGGTGAGTTTTCAAGCAAGGTTCTTGCAAGAATAGGAGGTTACAGCCCAAGCTCGAGATTCAACAGCCATTTCACTCTTCAAATCTTCTCTAAAACATGGAGCATCTAGAGTGTAAGCATCAAGGTACCCGAATGAGGCTATATCTTGTGTTTTTCTTCACTTTTCTCTCAAAAATCTTACATTTCTTGTTCAAAACAGAAACTTGCTGCTACCTTACTATTTTTGAAGGACTCTCAACTTCACAAGAAGGTATATGTTAACAATAATCATGAATCAAGGGTTGGTGCACCCGATTTCACCTTGAAAACCCTCTTTTTCATGGGTTTAGCACCAAAAGCCACCTGTTTTGAAAAGCCTTTCAGCCCATGTTAAAAACCTGCTCAAAAACAGTTTATGAACACCATAATAATCTGGTTTAAAAGTTACATAATGGTTTGGTGATGAATACGCTCAAAATATATCGATTACACATGTGTAAATGGTGATTAACACCCTCTAAAAGCATCAATGGTGACTTGTATGTATAAATCCGTGAGTTCAAGTTTGTTCCAGTAGTTTGATGATATTAAACCTGTAAAATTCGTGACTTGGGGTAAACATTATGAAAAGCATGGTAAAATGATCTAAATGAGGTAAATCTAGGACCCGAAAAGTGGTAAAATTGGAAGTTATTGGTTAAACTTAACAAATATCAAAATTTACAATTTCCAGGTCCTAAAATATATATTTTAGTGTTAAAAACTGGATTTGGTGATTTATTGGGTTAAATTGTAATTTTTATAAATTTAATTAGCAAAATAGACCTAAACCGGGAGATTTTGGAGAAAAATTCTAAAAATTGTGTAACAAGTATAAAATCATGGAATTAATGAAATTTCAGTAACTTAGTGACCTCAAGGTGGTAATTTGGTAAAAGTTTGAAGAAAAATTAACTTAGAATGTTCGGTTTCGGGTAAAAATGAGTTTACAAACGAATTCTTACAAACCAAAGCCTTTGGCTATAATGACTCAAAAATCCCATTTAAAACAGATTAAAAAGTTTATTAGAAGTGTTTAAAAAGAAATACATAAGTCTTTTGGGTTAAAAACTACAATATTCAAAACTAGAGGATAAATTGTCGGTTTAACCGTAACCGGTAACTAGATATAGGTATTTTAAATTCTCCAAATTAAAATACTGAAATTTTGGGTTAAAATAGGTCATTTTAAATATGTAAAACTTCTGGAAATTATTAAGAGCCATAATAGGTCATGAAATGATAGAAATCAAACTTTAGGGTAAAAACTGTAAATTATGAAACTTGAAGGACTAAAGTGTAATTCTGCAATTTCACCATAAAATGATCAATATATGACTAAAAATTACTTGTTAAACTTATCATCACCTTATCAAACTGATTTAAATCATAAAACATGTCATTTACATAAAGAAAGACAACTTT
>JACCIZ010000246.1:112500-183490 GCA_025506415.1 Flaveria robusta
CTCTACTATACCAATGTTATATCTATTTAATTACAAAATTGAAAAGACTGAGGTCTAACATGCTCTTGCGTTATTTTCGCCTTTTCAGTGTGAATTTTTTAAGGTAAATTTTAATCATTATAAGTATTTCTCCATATTTTCTTATTCTTTATTTCGGTGTCCCTAATTCAATCACTCCAAAAGTTGGAAACAAAGTTTTTTTTTTTTTTTTTTTTTTTTTAAACTTCTTTTTTACATTAAAATACCATCTAATCTTAGACTTATAAGGTTTAATCATACACCACATTTGTCTATGCAATTACCAATGTCACTTGGTTGTTACAAGGACATGTGCTCTAAATTACAACTAATCGAATAAAAACAGGGTTACGTGGAAATGTGGAATGGCCGGAATTGGGCTAAACATACACACTTGTCGCTCTTTACTCGGACAGTCGGTCTTAGACATGTTGGGCCCATTGGGCCTGATTCAGCCAATAACCCCTACCTTCAATCCTTTGTAGGAAAGGGCCAACTGGTCAACCATTTGATAAGTGATGCCTTTCTTTCTCTTCTATTAGACCAATAGCCTCCTATCTTTTCTTTATACTTACGTTTCTCTATATTGTAGTTATATTTGTCTATGTATAATGTTAGGTATACGTAGTAGAACACTATCGCGCACAAACATGAAAAACAATAAATTAACACAAGAATTTAGCATGGCTCAATTAGTATGACCTATTTTTGAACTGCAATTAAAGTTTCTTTTTATTAGCTTAGTACAAAAGATTACAATACATAACATGAGTTTATATAAAAACTATTAGGGATAACAACTTAATGAAAAAGAAAACTAAACAAAAGCTCAAGTCTAAAGACTTTACAAACCCAACAGTATAAATGGTACAGATGAATCATGAGTGACTTAATCTTCGGATGATGTTTTCAGGGCTTGGCTCAGGTAACCTTCTAGCGAGTTAATTTACGTATCCTAGCCCAAATCTATACTTGGAAAGAAAAGTCAGATTTTAAGCACAGATCAACTTGATAACATGCTCGCCTGTACAGATGAATCATAAATGACGCAGTTGCGAGATTATTGCAGCGACATAAGCCGTGTCATAATGACTATAATCTAGCAAGTAAATACAATATGATTGATAGCAAGTTATCTTAATTAATAAAAGTAAACTAATCTTTTAACCCAAAACGTAAAAAAGAAAAGAATTGCTAATTCGAACCTATATCGTAAGTTGACGTGTAAAAATATTTTTATGATTATATGTGTATACAAAATCAAAGTAACGGAACCAATTGAGAAAACAGATGACTCGATGGTATAAATATTTTTATGGTTGCTAGTAAATGTAGATTAAAAAGGGTAAAAACTTAAGTTTTTAACTAACAATTGTAATTTCTTCTTACATCATATCCTCTTCCACTACCAGCAACAAATTGACAGGTCAAACTAGATGAAATCCTGTTGTTGAAATGATGATTAATTGGTTTAAGCAGAACGATCAGCTTACTAGAGCACGTGTAGACGTGGGCTGTTACAGTGACAGACATACAAGCCTCTCTAGTTTTGTCCATGATACAAACAAGCTCTTACGTTCATGAATTTGCAGCAATCTAAATACACCGGTTTCTTTAGACAAACTATTGCACATGCTGAATAGATAATGTTATAAAACTGAGATAAAAGTCATTTGTATATTCGATCAATATCTCAGGAAGCTATGTTCCTTATTCTATTAGGCATCTTTATCGTACACTTTGGTAACTATATAAAGTAAATGAATAACAAGAAGAAGAAAAATCTATCTCTTGCATACGACCCCTCGTCCATTCAAACCTCTTTGACACTTGAAGCTCGGTAATTCCAAGTTTGAAGATGAGACGTCTTCACGGCTGGCCTTAAACTTAGCCACAGAACAATCAGTGGCAAACGAATGTGTACTCGCAAACTTATCATCTCCACCCATCACAGGCATCAACACACCCATTTTCACCTTGCTCACGTAGTCACTCTTGTAAGTCTGTCCCAAAACCCCGTCAACTTCATCACTTAGGGAGAAAAACTTGAACTTGAGATCAAGATGAGCAAAGCAGTCGTCATCCCTTATGCCATAATTATGGATTCTTGAATCTTCTTCTGTTATTGGAACCACTTTGACAATGATCTTGAATAAGTTTTCAACTTCAACAACGATATTGTTGGTATCTTCAATCCGAGTGATTGATAATGTGGAGGATTGCCATTTGGCACCTTCAGATTCTGGTAGATAAATGCTTTCTCCATCAAGTGTAATGGAGATGCGATCATTGTTGTCATTCCACTTTGATGTATTTTGAGCACTGATTTTCAGTTTGTGGTTGTCAAAAAAAACCCCAATGGATTGGACCCAAGTAAAATCTCGGCCCATGTTATTGTTTCGCTTGCCAATGAAGTGACCATTGATATGGAGATTGTTATCGGTAACAAGGCAAAAATCTTTATCCTTCTTTCCATGGAAGTAGAAAGTGATGCCATCAGCACCAATAAAAGGAGGATCTTGGCACACTACTCCCCGCATATCGCAAGCTGCAAATTTTCATGCATATGTGCAAGCAATTAGATGGTTATGTGTATGTAATATATACTCGATCTAACTTAAGTATTATTAGAAGTCCAGGTTGACAGTTTATTTATATATAGAAAATAAAGTTGTGAAGAACTTACAGCATACTGGCTTGCATGTCACACAATCAACTGTACATTTATTAGGACAAGAAGCAGGACAGACGTGCTCAGTGGCGTAACATTGGGGATAGTTACTATTTTTGCACTTGGCTTTCTTTGAAGGGGTAGTGGGCGGCGGCGATGAAGATGGCGTTGGAGGAGTGGACCCTATTGGTGGTGATGGGGTTGTGGGTGGTGGTGAGGATGGAGTTGGCGTAGAATCTGTGGGTGGTGGGAGTTGGTGAGGATGGAGTTGGTGGTGTGTAATTATTTGGAGGTGACGGCGTGGTAGGAGGTGGAGACGACGGTGTTGATGGAGAAGGTGTGGTGGGAGGTGGTGATGATGGTGTCGGTGGTGAGTAAGTATGGGGAGACGGTGTTGGTGGTGTGGGAGTCGTTGGAGGAGGTGATTGAGATGGAGGTTCTATCTCAGGCGTTGATGGTGTAGTGGAGCCTATGCAAATAGGTTTGCATGATTGACAACGAACGTAACATCCGTTATCACAAAACTTAGGACAAACATGCACCAAGTTGTGACATTGTTTGTATGTTGGGTCTTTACAGGTTGCGTGGCTAGGGTTGTTAGCAATTCCTGGTGGGGTTCTTGCCGCACCAACTGCCACCAGCATCACCACCAGAAGCAGCATAACATGACCAACGGTTGACCGAGCCATTACAGCCCAGACTTGAAAATACACTTAAAAATGTTGATCTGATTTCTAGTAGTGAAGGTATACTCGATTGTTTCTATATTGAATTGGTGCTTATTCTCACCCATAGTTACCATATTTATATGCAAATGAAATGCATGCATGAACCTCAGCAACTAATCATGTAACAATGAAGTATCTTCAATCTAAGGCATCTTTCAGACCCCTTTTTATTTGCTTTAGGTGTGAATTTGGAATCCCTTGATTTGTAAGGTATATGCTACACTTTCTATAAAAGGAATCCACCTTCTGTTATATAGCATTTTATGAACAAATTGTGAACCCAAATCCATAAACTATGAAAAAATAATTAAGTTATTTTGGGTTGTATGATTTTCTTTTCTGTCACATCCAGTAGGTAATTTAAAATTTTAGACAATAAGGATAAGGAAGCATGTCATATTTATATAAGAAAATACTTATGTTAATATTTATATGTTAGCTTTTGCAATTTATATATAATACGATACTTATGTGATAAATTAAGTTTTCAAATTGAAAAAATATTAACATGTTACTCAACAAATCAATTTACCACTTATCGTGTTTATATCAGAAACAAATAAATGTAATTCTGTGATTTCTTGAAACTCAATCCTAGCTAGGTCTCATTGGATAGATGAACAGTACATGCTGAAAAACATCTGTGGTTAAATTAGCAGACTAAATAACTAAACTTTTGCTGATGACAGACCATAAATCTTACCATGAAGCCAAGGAAGTGTCAATAGTTTAAAGTAATTTGCAACCGAAAGGTATAAAGCATCTTTTACTCCGCAGTCGACTTGTGTTGGTTGTCTCCAAAAACCAGCCATCTCATATTATATTTGTCTATTTGAGCATAAATTAAAGTCACTTGACTGTAAAGCATCTTTGATCCCGGCCATATGCTCATCTAAGACTCAAAAAAGTCTGTCGACGCGGCGATACATAGTGAAAAAAGTCTGTCATATCGCCCGCGAGAGAGACGAACTCCGTCGACGCTGCTGTTAACACGTAACAACAACACAAGTTTAGTATTATTAAAATTTAAATTTATATACAAATCATATCTATAACTTAACTAGACGTAAACATTGTTACTTCTCATCACCTTCATCACTTTAAAAATATTGATTTTTACTTATACTTTAAGTATATTTTTGTATTTTTTAACAGATTTCAATAATATTTATTATTAATAATAAATATTTGATATTTACTTCTAAATAGTTTCCATAATTACAATATTATATCATTTTTAAAATAAAATTTTAAAATAATAAATATATATTTCATTTCAAAATTGACGTCTATAAGTTGAAGGATTTTAATTTCTTTTTTTCTAATTTGATTCTCATTATCATAATATGTTACGTTTGTAATTATATTTTAACATTTTATTATGACAAGCTTAAATAATACTATTATTATAATCACCCATGTTATAAACTTTATTTATATTAATAGCATAATTGTCTTATAGTTATTATTTTTTTCATAGATTAATGTTTATAAATTAAATATGTTCGATATATATATAATATTTTCATTAATGTCTTATCTATAACATATGTTAAATTATAGATATATAATATATATTGTATGGTTTTTTATTTCAACCCATCTAACACAAAGATATCAAACCTAGTAATTTACTAAAGTACAATAGTGCATACAAACTAGTGGCGTAGAGGAGTTGTCAATAACGATGGGCTCAGGTTTGGGCTCAATTCGTATAAACAATTTAAGTCGAGCCAACTCTTTTACCTCTAACGAGTTAAATATAGAACTCGAGCTTGCTTAGTAAAACTATGGTCGTTGGGTGGACTGCTTTATTTTTGAATTTTGTTATTTTCACATATATGTGAAAAACAAAAATCATATTTTTACACATTAGAAATATCGTTCATAAACTATATCATCTCTTATATGTTTATAATTGTTTTTCTCGTTAAAAGAGTATGAAAATAGTCATAATGTTTATGTTATATTTGAATATAAAACTGATAGTGAAATTTAATCTTAAATAATATTTTATAATTTTAGAATATAATTTAATAAATTATAATTTAAAACTATAATATAAACGTGCTAGCTAACAAGCAAACACAAGCCGAGTTTACATTTGCTCGGGCTTGGTATTTTTGCAACAAGACGATTCTGAATGAGTTAAAAGCTTTTACCAGTATCAAATGGTCATACCATAAGTGGGGCCCCTTGATATCTACAAGGCCTCAAAACCTAGCAAAAAAGATGTGGCCGGTCTTCATCAAGTTTGGTGCTCTTCTGAAGAGTATCATGTCTTCATGTCCTGTTTAATAACTTTAAATATGTTTTTTTTCCTTTATTGAGGTTTATAAAAGTCTCTTTTATCACAGTGTAGTACATAGATAGAAGATTAGGTTAAAGGGATGGTACGTGGTCGTATGTAGTTGATAATGTCTTAATTACCTTCTCATGTTTCTAGATATTGGATTTATTTTCTTCTTAATAATCTAGCTAGAAAATTATCAAAATAATACAACATTCGTCGTGTATTATAAAACTTCTTTTTCGATAAAAAGAGAGAAGTGGAAATAATCACTTTAGTATAATTTTATACATTATCAAAATAGACACTATAACTACCTAGTGGAATGTTTACTTCGGGTCTCTTTCCACAAAAATGTAGCCTCCTGATGAAACATTCGGTAAAATCTGTAATGCTATCAAAGTTGTATTATCTTATAAAAAACTAGTAACTAAATAATTAATGGTTGTATATTTACCATATCTCTACTTTCAGATACAACTAATAAACAAATAAAAAACGAAATGACTGACGGTAAATGTTAAACAATAACCAACGTAAGACATGAACATCAGAACACATATTAAGCCATGATACAATGTTAAAAAATATGAAAACTATGTGTGTGTATGAATTGCTTTTGCCATCAAACCAACCCATAACCAAAGTTGTACGTCGGTTATGACCTATGAGAAGTTGCAACCGATCAGTTTCTGTTAATTGGTTAAATTCATGTGTTCGGTGGTTATGGTTTTAAGAACCGCCTAGAGCATATAATTGTAATCCAAATCATTGAACAATAAACAAGCATTATTTGTGACACTAAAGTGCAATAGGTTCATTGTACCATTTTGCATGCATATATTATATGTGAAACGGTTCATTGTTTATTTTGTAAACAGAATGAAATGCTATCTTTATAGTCGTTAGATGCTTCTCATAAAGAATACGGGTAAAGCTCAATGAACTCTTATATATTAACTTAGATATATTACGTCGAACGTCTTTTAGACTATCTCGAGCATGACTTCATGTCTTATCTCCAATAAGACGTCTGAGCATGAACAAACAAATTAACAAGAGATAAACCAAAAAAACATATCGTGTTGATACAATCAAGCATAAGCCAAGGATCGTAGAACAAGAGATAAAAGTTTGGGTCCGTGTCCGGCTGTTGAGGAAACGGGACTCAAACTTTTGACCGAAAACCAGTTCGTCCGATCCGATCTAAGCTGGACTTGAACTTTTGAACAACTAATTCAAGTGTTATTCCTTGCCTAAACGGCTAAACGTTGTCATTTTATGATAAGAAAAGAGAATTTTTAGTTCTCATATGCAGACTTCTTTTTTAGACCATGGACCGAGAACACGAGCTTACATTGTCGGTCTTGATCCACCCAATTGATACGGTTTTCTATGTTTTAGTTTGCTAGGTACTTTGAACAGAGTTTGCGGACGCTGAATTTGATATTGTTATAAAACTGAGATGAAAGTCATTTTATTCATCAATATCTGGGAAGCTAGGTTCCTTATTCTAATACACATCTTTAAACACTTGTTAGTTATGTATAGTAAATGAGTAACAAGAAGAGGAAAATCTATCTCTTGCATACGACCCCTCGTCCGCTCAAACTGCTTTGACACCTTAGGCTTGGCAATTCTAGGCTTGTAGAAGAGCTGTTTTCATGGATGTTGTGCTTAAACTTAGCCACAGAACAATCAGTTGCAAACGAATTTGCACTCACAAACTTATTATCTCCACCCATCACAGGCATCAACACGCCCATTTTCACCTTGCTCACATAATCGCTCCTGTAGGTCTGTCCCAAAACCCCATCCACTTCATCACTTAAGGAGAAGAACTTGAACTTGAGATCAAGATGAGCAAAGCAATCATCATCGGTTATGCCATAGTTATGGATTCTTGATTCTTCTTTTGTTATTGGAACCACTTTGGCGGTGATCTTGAATAGGTTTTCAACTTCAACAACGATATTGTTGGTATTTTCAATCCGAGTGATTGATATTGGGGAAGATTGCCATTTGGCACCTTCAGATTCTGGTAGATAAATGCTTTCTCCATCAATTGTAATGGAGATACGATCATTCTCGTCATTCCAGTTGGATGTTTTTTGAGCACTTATTTTTAGTTTGTGGTTGTCAAAAAGAACCCCGATGGATTGAACCCAAGTAAAATCTCGGCCCATGTTATTGTTTCGCTTGCCAATGAAGTGACCATTGATATGGAGATTGTTATCGGTAACAAGGCAAAAATCTTTATCCTTCTTTCCATGGAAGTAGAAAGTGATGCCGTCAGCACCAATAAAACGAGGATCTTGGCACACTGCTCCTGGCATATCGCAAGCTGCAAAATTTACATACACATGTACAAGTATTTAGGTGGTTATGTGTATGTAATAGTTACTCAATTTAACTGAACTATCATCAAAAGTCAAGTTAGAAAGTAGTTGATATACATGAAGGTAGAGTTATGACAACTTACAGCAAACTGGCTTGCATGTAACACAATCAACTGTACACTGATTAGGACAAGAAGCAGGACATGCATGTTCAGTGCCATAACATTGGGGATAGTTGTTGTTTTTGCACTTGGCTTTCTTTGGTTGAGAAGGTGGAGTAGGGTACCATGCAGGAGGTGATGGGGAAGAAGGGGTAGGAGTAGAAGGTGATTGAGGAGCTGATGGTGAAGGAGTGGGGGGAGGTGGTGAGGATGGTGTTGGTGGTGAAGTGGTGGTGGGTGGTGGTGAGGATGGTGTTGGTGGTGAAGTGGCGGTGGGTGGTGGTGAGGATGGAGTTGGAGCAGTGGGCTCTATTGGTGATGGTGTGGTAGGCGGTGGCGATGATGGAGTTGAAGGGGTAGATTCTGTTGGCGGCGAAGGGATAGTGGGTGATGGTGAGGATGGAGTTGGTGGTGTGTAATCTGTTGGTGGTGAAGGGGTGGTGGGTGGTGATGATGGAGTTGGAGGGGTGGATTCTGTTGGTGGTGAAGTGGTGATAGGTGGTGGTGAGGATGGAGTTGGTGGTGTAGAATCTGTTGGTGGTGAAGGGGTGGTGGGAGGTGGCGAGGATGGTGTTGGAGGGGTGTAATCCGTTGGCGGTGAAGGGGTAGTGGGAGGTGGCGAGGATGACGTTGGAGGGGTGGATGGTGAAGATGGCATTGGTGGTTTGGAATCAATTGGAGGTGAAGGGGTGGTAGGAGGTGGTGAGGACGGTGTTGGTGGAGAAGGTGTAGTGGGAGGTGGTGGTGACGAGGTTGGAGGTGAATAGATGGTGGGAGTTGGTGATGATGGCGTCGGTGGTGAAGGAGTGGTGGGTGGTGGTGATGATGGCGTAGGTGGTGACGGAGTGGTGGGAGGTGGTGAGGATGGTGTCGGTGGTGAAGGAATGGTGGGAGGTGGTGAGTAAGTATGGGGAGACGGTGTTGGTGGTGTGGGAGCGGTTGGAGGTGGTGATTGTGATGGAGGTTCTATCTCAGGCGATGATGGTGTAGTGGAGCCTATGCAAATAGGTTTGCATGATTGACAATGAACGTAACATCCATTATCACAAAACTTGGGACAAACATGCACCAAGTTGTGGCATTGTTTGTAGGTCGGGTCTTTACAAGTTGCATGGCTAGGGTTTTTAGCAATTCCTGGAGGGGTTCTTGCAGCACCAACTGCTGTCAACATCACCAACAGAAGCAACATAACATGACAAACAATTGACTGAGCCATTATAGCCCAAAATTGAAAATAGACTTAAAATATTGAACTAATTTGTAGTAGTGAAGGTATACTCAATTGTTTCTATGTATTGAATTGGTGCTTATTGTCATTGATAGCTTTCATACTTATAGGCAAATGAAACGCATGCTTGAACCTCACAACTAATCATGTAACAATGAAGTACCTTCAATTTAAGGTATATTTCAAGACTCCTTTTTATTTGCTTTAGCTATAAATCTAGCATCCCTTGATTAGTAAGGTATATGCTGCACTTTCTACTAAAGGAATCTACCTTCTATTATATGACAGTTTATGAACCAATTTGTGAACCCAAGCCCACAACTAAAAGAGGGAGACCTCAACCATTTACCATTCTATGTAACAGTTTCTTTCTAACACATCCAATTGGTAAACTATTAGTTTTTGCAATTAATGTTTATATGATACTTATTTGAAAAAGTTCACAAAATGGAAAACGAAAATACTAACATGCTACCCAGCACATCCATTTTACCACCTATATCAGAAAATTAAATGCAATTCTGTGATTTGAAACTCAACTCTAGGTCACCCTGCATTGGCGTATAGAAAAACATATACTGTTAAATTAGCAGACTAAACAACTAATCTTTTTTAACTGCCATCAGAAAAGAGCACCGGGAATAACATAATATGACAGACCATAACCTACCATTGAAGCAAGGCTTTGGAAATCATCGATAGTTTGAGATAATCTATAATAAAAAGGCATGCTTCTGTTTAGCATTGACTTGTATTAGTAATATCTCCAAAAACCAGCTACCCCATATTATATTTGATCATAAAGTTAGTTCACTATAAAGCATCTTTTTTGATTCCACATGCTCATCAAAGTCGACATCATCCCATTGAGCAACAGATTTTGTCTTACTTCTGATGCAGCATTGCATGTTCACATCTGTCATCCCTTCACTATCAAGGGACATGTAAATATACAAGCATACATATATATAGAACACTTCCTATATCGTTGGTAAAAAACTTGTGCCACACTCCATCTCTTCATGACAGCTGATCATAACTAAAGGTAACGATTTCACATATAGTGGATGCATATTGGGGCTACGAATTTGAATCCCAGAAAAGTTTCATCCTAAACAATAAATTGAACTTCAAACCTAGAAAGAATTAATTCAATCCTAAGCACCTCAGTTTTAAACAGTTAAGCTGATCCTACAATCTAAAGACAATTTAGGGGGGAAATTACAAAAAGGAAGAAGAAAGAAACAATGCTTGCATAAATTCATAGGATTTGTTACCAGAAATCATGAATAACTGAGAGCAGAACGGCAGATGAAGTTCGTCCGAATCCAAATTGAACACCCCTAAATTCTTCAATGACGACATGATTATTTATTTAAAGAAGTCTTAACATGGCAATTTTTTGAAGGGTGTGCTCATTGGAACATCACAAATTATAATCAACATCTTGGATCTCTATATGAGTCGTATAACCCATCTGAAAAACTCATGAAATTTTCCTCCTAATTAATGACGAAATTTGTTATACACGTCGTATAGTCTTATATGTGTCGTATTAGGGGTCATATATCATATACGACGTATAGCCCTCTGACAGGCCCACTGAATTTCCTCGTTTTCAGTGTTTTTGATCTTATACGTTGCGTGTAGTGCTATACGAGGCGTATAGGGAGATGTCGATTTTTAATGTGAAGTGTCTGTATATTAAGACCATTTTTTGATGAACTAACACGATCTTTATTTTAGCTTATTTTAAAACCAGAGCATCATAATAATGAAATTATAAACCCACCACCTTAAATTAAAGAGTTCATCATCAAGATATCCCACCGAAAACATTCTTTTATATACATAATATACAAGTTAACAAAATCAAATGGGGTTATATATTACAATTTTCTTTTATAACCAACTAGTTTAAGACCCTCAGGTTGCTGCAGGTTAACCTCACGTTGAAAGAGGTGATTCATAAGACTATAGAAAAAAATAACGTCAAAATTTTACTGCAAACCCGTGAGGTGAAAAGAAACTAACATCGGTATCCACAAGTTGAAATTTACAATAAAAACGTAGATAGAAAAACATGTCACAATGGTATATTCAGAATTTTATAAAAGTATTAAGTTTTAAAATTTATAAAAGAAAAAGCAAAGAAATTGTGAATGTGTAAAAACAAATAAAAATATAGGATAAAATGGACACATATAGCTAAACTTGAGGGGCTAAAAGAAAAGAGAAAAAATAAACATTTGCTAATAGACAACATAAATCTATGCATACAAGGTTTGTAGATAACGTTTTCTTAATGTTCATTTTGGGTTTTAATATATTAGTAATGACTAATGAGTTCTTTGTGAATATTTGCCACTTATCATATATGTTATAAGTTTTTGGTTTAACAAGTATCTTTTAATAAATGCAACAAAATCAATCGAAGACCAACCCAACTTCAAAAGACCAAGAACATGACCAATCCAGCATGAGTCTAGCCTTCAGTTTGATATTCAGAAATTTCTAACTTCAGGTTCGTTAGGTCCAGTTCAAACACAACACAACCCCCCCCCCCCCCCCCCCTCTCTCCTCATTCCCTATTTAGAAACATTTGTATGATGTCTCAATGTGTTCCAAAACCAACTCATTTGACGTCACCATTCTTACCACTTCCAAATGATTCCCTAATGTCTATTTTCATTTTCTTAATTTTGCTCAAACTCTACATAACAAAACAAAATCAATCACTCCCATTGCGCCTTTGTCCTGCAACAAGAAATTTTGCCAAAATTGAGTTCAGCCCATGCTATAAAGCAAGAAACACAAACTCCTCAACAGCTGGAATGTCTCCAATCTTCTTTAATGCCTCTTTGCTCGGTTTCTCATCAACACCGAGTGTCATAATCGCTTGCTTTCTCGGGGCCGTCCTACCCACGCTCATAAAACTCACATTCACGTTCTCTTCTCCTAATATGCTTCCAACTTTCCCGATCAAGCCCGGCTGGTCAACCTGCCTGCAAAATATAATATTTCCTTCAACTCACAATCAGTAACTTCGTTGCTAAAATCAGTGATGAAATTTACGTTGGTTTCTGTCTTGCACCTAATCATATCTCATATATGCAGAACAAATGGGTATATATTGCTGACCTAGTGGCCACGTCATCAGATGCCACATGCAAAAAAATGCTTATATGAAAAAAAGTTTGAATAAATTTCTGCACAAGTTTGAAATTCTCCTCTAGAATTCAATTAAAAATAAGATTAAAATGTTGTAAGCAATATTTTAGAAAATTATCAAAATTGGTTGTGTCATCTATGCAATAAACACTAATAGAATGTATGGTCTTTCAAAATAATCTACTTTTTAAATCCATTTAAAAATAATTATAAAATTAAAATGCAGATAAGAAGCCAACATTTTCTAAAAATCAGCTAAAGGAAAGGAAAAATAAAAAAAGAATGGTCAAGCATACCTGCAAAGTATAATATTTCCTTCCAAACTAACATCAACCTCATAATCTCCAACTTTAGTCAAACGAGGAATCCCGTCTTTTACCCGTCCCTCAACTTTGATCTCTCCCAAGTCAGATATTGCACTTGCAAATCTAGACTCAACATTTGCCATCTGGACCCGAATGGCCTCGAGCGGCTTCAAGGGGGATCCGTCTAAGATGACCCGTTCTTCACTTATCCGTATACCTCTCTGTTTGGCTGTGAAATCTGCATTTACAAGGTTAACGAATACACTTGAAATAGGCTCAATGAGACCTTTTGTGACCATAGCACGAAGTAGTCTGGTGTCCAGGTCATCAGGAGCTCGGGCTGATGTGTATGTGACTTTAACGGCATTTACACCACTTCCTCCTGCTACTAGTTGTACAGCCAAACGCCCCAATTTTTCAGCAAGTGTAACATAAGGTTTTAATTCTGCAAGTACCTGAAGCAAACACTCATGTATGCAAATTAGTTTCTAGTGTTTCAGTACAGTGAAGATTCTGATTATTGATCATTTAGGAGTTCAATATACCGGGCCTAACTCTGGGTTTGTCAATAAATGAACTTAAGTCTGAGCTTTATACACCGTCGTTGATTAGGGCCGTAAGCCTAAACGAGCATATTTTAGTTATAAAAATACAATAATGTATATGCATATTACCTACATAATAAATATTTCTGTGTATAATTATGATAAAAAACAAAATAGTAGATGTTCTATATACATATTATAAGAAAAGCTATTATTATATATAACTATTAGATACTTAGAATTTGGATCAAATGTGAACCTAAATTATCCTAAAATTTTAAACTTGGATTCTGTAAGTTGACAAATTCACAAAGTTTACAATTAGTATATTGAAATTTAAGTGTTTCATAAGTTTATCAAAATGTTTTCTACTAAAGAATGTCAACAGAATTGTAGATGCACCAAGTGCATCTGAGAATTGTTTCATACTTAGTTTAAACTTTGTGAATATGTCAACTTCCATGATCCGAATTCAAAATTTTATTGGCTCCTAAAGTTCTATACACACAAATATATGTGTGTGTGTCTGTGTATAACAAGCCAAGCCTGAGCGTATAATAATACACATGAGTTGAGCTTGAGCTTTACACATAAGGCTCACTCAAAACAAGCCAAGCTAGAGCTCTCTTAAGTAAGACAAGCTCAAGCTTATTCAAGTCCTAGCTCGGCTTGGTTACTTGTACATCCCTAGGTTTTAAACTTTTAATAATAAAGTTATAAGTAGTTGCAACAATCTGATTCTGATTAGCGAATTATCTAAATTTTACGGGTTGTCATATATGTCAACCCTAAAATACTCAAAACTTGCCAAAACACAGTGAAATCACATCCCAATCAACCCTATCTCATGCAGCTCCTTTGGCTACAGAACTGATTGTGATCATGTCACATGATCACTTCTAAAACACCCCCGGATATTGCATCACGAGACCACGAATTCAAAACGAATACCTTGTCATTTTATTTTTTGACGACATATAAGAGTTAAATTGCATTTTATATTATTTAGGATTTTAGGTACAAAAGATTCTCCTGATAAGACATCATTAAAGAGTGTTTTGGCATGTTACAAAATAGTAACCAATATTGCTCCACCTAAGTCACTCACACCTTTTAAGAGGTTTAACATTTAAAATTTTAAACTTAGTTTCAACTTTTGTGAGATTTCTTTGAAATTTGAAGTGCAATTGTATAAAAATGATAATGAGACATTTCTCCACCAATATCAGATAATGGGCATCTATTTCTTTCGTTTTATACAACTAAACATTAGTTATTTTACACAATTGCCACGCCACGTCAATATATGTAACTGGGTATTAAATGTTGCACGTCAGATTTTTTTGAAAAAAATCACAAATTAACTGAATCTGTTAAACTTCATAAAAGGTGGTGACCTAGGTGGAATAGTAGTATTTTGCCCTTTAAACTATGTGTTCTCTCAAACATACCAATTTTCAGGAGACAATAAAGCCAATGTACATGATGGACATCATGCAATGACTGTACCAGTTAAAGAATTTACGAAAAGATAATAATAAATATTCAGATTTGAGTCCTACCTCAGAAGGAACCATGGGAGCATTTACTGCGGTAGCAGCAAGCTCGCCTCTCAATGCTCCAACGACAGCTTCAGCAATTTCAATAGCCACTCCTTCCTGCACAAACCTTAATTTCATTAATCCAATAGGTGCAAAACAGGTGATCTCTACACTACAAAAAAGGTAGTGCAAAAGAAATACCAATAATTAATGTGTTACATAAATATGATTACCGATTACACATTATATCATTGCAGATAAATATAACATTTTATATAATAATGATAAATCCAACAGATGGCAATACAGGTCAAATAGGTAGCGTTGGGCCCAGCCACAATAAAAAAAGTTAAAGATTATTAATGTGTTACATATGATTCCAGTTTACAAAGCTATGTAATTACAAAAACTAGTATTTTCTTTTACATAGCGATATAGAAGGTTTTGTGCCTTTAAATACATTTTGGATGACTAAACACATGTGACTAGTGCAAATCATTTTCTTTCTACTTAAATCTTTTAGCTTAATGCACTTGAGCGTCAGAAAATGAATAATAACTATAGGAGAAATTTTATACCCATGTACGAATGGGTGTATTGGTTTTGGCTTAAATGGGTCAAAAGAAAAGGCTAATAGGGAAATGGGCCAAATATGCAACTAAGCTATTTTAATGCATGCAATCTTTGGTTACTATTATAAAAAATTGTTTTGTAATCATAATTAACAAAATAACAATTCATAAACAGAAGTAGAAATCCCTAAAATACATGTTTGCAGGTCAACCCAACCTGGCTTGTTTACACCATACTTAAAATGACCCGATATAAACCAAGCCCGTTTTGAACCGTTACCCAACCCAGAAATCCACCCATCTTGCCACATCTAAACATAATGCAAATCAACCCATTGGTACATAAACATATCGAAATAACCACCTTTACCAAATCTAACACAAAAGTCACAGCTCTTGTGGTTATTCACAAACCTGAGCTTCCATGGTACTAGCACCAAGATGAGGAGTAACAGTGACATTTTCATGATTAACCAACTTGTTATCCTTCGGTGGTGGTTCTATAGTGAAAACATCAAGTGCAGCCTGCAAGTACACCACGGTTTAATTGAAATTTTGAAATCACACCCCACCCTTGTTTTCAATCGGTTTACAAACTATACAGAATCAGAGTTGTCAGTTTAACACAAAGTCAGCCTGTTTTCAATCAATAGAGCTATACATTTAACTCGTTATACAGAATCAAAATCAAATCAATTTAACTCAATTGAAAAGTTAAAACTGAACTTTGAGATTTATAATATTTAACTTTTTAATTATGACAAGAAACAGGTTGGAAATGAGTTAGTCAGGTCAACACAAACACAATCTGTTCAATAAACGGGTTAGTGTGTGTGAGTTGTCTACGACCCGAACCCGTTTAGCACCACCCTAACCCGTCTTTTTCATTTTATGTCAATACCTGTGCTACAATGCCAGCATCTAATGCTCTAACCAAAGCATCTTCATCTATCACTCCACCACGAGCAACATTTACTATTCTCACACCTTTTTTCATCTTTGCAAAGTTTTCATCATTTAAAATCTTTGATGTAGCAGGAGTGAGAGGCATGTGAAGTGTGATGAAATCAGCGGTTGCAATAGCTTCATCAAAACTTACTAAATCGACACCAATTGCATGGGCACGATCTGCTGGAGCATAAGGATCGTGTGCAATTATATGCATACCAAGCCCCTTTGCACGCCTAGCAACTTCAGTACCAACTTTCCCAAAACCCATCACTGCAAGAGTCTTACCAACAAGTGATACACCCACATATTTGTTCCTCTGCCATTTTCCTATAAGGGTTGCATGGTCATGAATATGTATAATGAATTACAAAAGAAAAGCCCTTAAAAACCTAGTGAGCAAAATGATACAAAATACAAAGATATGGTTTATTTTTGCATAAGATACCAATGTTTGAACTTTTCCTAATGCCAGATGATAATAAACAGCCTTTTCAACAAGAAAAATAAGCATAGTGCTTATCAAGCACATAAGCATCATGCACAACAAGTTTTGCTAGATTTGAATAGGCAAATTGGCATAACTGTATATATGAGACAATAAACATAATTTGGTACACTACACAGACTAGTTAGCAGAATGCAGTACTACAACAAGTTTTGCTCAAGCATAATCAACTAACAGAAAACTCAACATGCATAATGGTTATGAACTTCACATTTTAAAGGACTAAAACCATAGCACAGTTGAACAGAAATGCTCAAGGGGAAATAAAGAACCAACTACTCTGCATACAGATTTACAATCTATTCATAATACGTTATGAATTGAACTGCATCTTTTATCCACTACGATACAACTAATCACATTTAAATCAATTGAGAATAAGATGAACTAAATCACTTAAGAATCAAGACCTGTGTGCCTAATAAGATAATCTAAGAATTCAAAATGTCTTCAGCAATATGACGAACTACTGGAAAGAAACAGTTTATCACCTAATAGTACAACCATTAAATTTGACAAGTGTATATCTGCAAAATCAGAGAGTACAAACCCGCTTTAATCGATGCATCAGCCTGAGCAACATTCCTCGCCATAGCAGTAAGAAGAGCGATCCCGTGCTCAGCCGCTGCAACGGTATTAGCGGTCGGCGCGTTAACCACGAGACAGCCATGCTCCGTCGCCGCGGCTAGATCCACGTTATCGATGCCAACTCCGGCTCTTCCAACGACCTTAAGCCGGCCACCGGACGATTCGAACACCTCTCGGCTCACTTTAGTTCCACTCCTCACGATTAACGCGTCACAGAGCGAGATCTTCGTGCAGAGTTCCTCAGGACTCAAGTCATACGAGCAATCAACGTTAGCAAATTCTTTCAACAGATCGAGACCTGCTGCACCAAGCTTCTCGGCGACGAGAATTGTAGGCTTGGCGTCCATTGATACAATGACGAAAACTGGAGGCACGCGACGGCGGTGGTGGCTCGTGAAAGAGGTGTTTACAGGAAGTCTCCATGAGAGAGATGAGAGGTTCGATTTCTTGAGTGATAATGGAGTTGAAAGAATGGTTGATGAAGCTGAAACCGCCATTGTTATGGAGATTTTGCTTTTTCGATAACGTGCGCGATGAAAGGGGAAATGGTACTGGTCTTTTATCGTCGCATATCTGTGAGGATTCTTGGTGGAATCTTTTTGTAGGTTGTTGTAACAGATCTTTTATAGTTTTAATTTAAAATATTTCATACGTGTGTTATAATAAAATTTCCTTCATCATAAGATTTGCTTTGATCAAATAGTTATGATATTCTTGATTCTACAACTTTTATTAATATCTTCAACCATAATTACATATTTACAATTATACCTATTAAATTTCATCTTTACAATATTACGAATTTCATTAGAGGTTGTCTATTTGTTTATGTTTGTTTTAGAAAATAAAAAAATAAAAAATCACTTCAACCTTCTTACTTCTTTGTTAATGATTTGTGCACATTGTCTTGGACTGGACGGTCGGTTTAACTAGAAAGAGACAACATCTAACTGTTTAAGAGTCGAAGGTAAACCAGATACCAATGAACTAGATAGTTTTTACAAACGACATGGTTGAAACGAAAATAGATCAGTTAAATCTGAACCGGCTTTTTCTAGATCACAAGAAGATGCGCTTTCTTTAATAAGTTTCTTAATCAACCAACAAATAACAAAGTCACACGCAAATGAAACTTCAATTAACTTAGATAAAAGTTTCTTTTTAGTTTTCAAAATTTGAACTCTTAACCTAAAACCCGTTAATCTCCACCTCCTTATTTGAACCACTTGACTCGTTAGAAATAGATTTTAGGTGACGATGGAGGCTAGACAACGGAAAACAAAACTGATAGAGGCTGGACAACAGTGGAGTTGAAAAATGGCTCCAAATTGATCTCATTTCATCAAAAAAACAAACTGTAGTTAACTTTCAGTTAGTAGGAAATCGTTGGAGGAAGATAAGGTTAAAGTTAAAAGTGTCTTTAAATATTTTTTTAAATTGGGATTAAACTCGACCAATGGATCAAAGTTGTGATTATTAAAATCCAATAAACCAATTAATAAACATATTATGAATTTATCATTTAAAATCAAACACCAATACACCATCCTATTATTAATTAACAAACAAGAGCTACATTTAATGAATTGATTAACAGGTCAAACCTAAACTGATGTTTGGTCAACTGTTACACATGTTCACACTTCAAAATCTACAACAATAACTCAAAGCCAAAAGACACAAAACTGTGACCGTTGACATATCTTCATTTGAGTTTTCGTCCTGATCATGATGGGCATGGGATCTTTTCAAGCACTCGTAGCACATCTTTCATTGAAGGTCGCTTGTATGGGACCAATGATGCACAATTAAACCCTAATTTAAAACATGTCATAAAACTATCTTTTCTTGTTCCATGCACGTCAATAGCAGTTACAAACTGATTAGTTATAGTTAGAAGCTTTGTCTCCAGGTCAGCATTAATCTTCGAGTCGGTGTTCCAGTGAACCAACTCTTCATACGAGAAAACCTTACCCGAAAAAAGCTCAAGCAAGATAATCCCGAATGAGTAAACATCCCACTTCGGGTTAGATTTTGAAGAATTCACCGACTCTGGTGCTTGATAAGGAGAAATGCTTCTATGCAGGCTGCTCGTTGGGTGAGAACGACGATGGTAGTGATGATGATCGTGGCTAGTGATTGCTTCATCGTGGGATGAAGTTGATCTCTTGCTACCCAAGTTTAGAGTTGATTTATCGATTGTGTAATTGGTTTTCCCTGATATCAACCACTCTAATCCAAAGTCACTGATTATGGGTTCCATTTCAGGTGTCAAAAGGATGTTGTTAGGCTTCATGTTGCCATGAACGTGTTTCTTCTCGTGAATGTAAGATAGCCCCTTCGCGATCCCTTTTGTTATCTTGAGTCGGATATCGAAAGATAAACGGCATGAAGATGATCCTGTTTTTTCTGTCATTTATAAAATTTTACCACAAGAGTGATTAATTGATGCTAGAAGTAACATTGAAACACTCTTATATATAATGTGGTGTTTAAATGTAATGCAACTTTGATTTGTACATACATTTAGTTTAATTTGAAATTTTTATTTCTTTTAAGCAAAAAGGGAAAAAAATAGAAATAAACCTTATACAAAAAACCAGTGGTTTTTCCTATTTGTTGGGGGGTTTCCTTATCAACAAGAGGATGGTAGGATTCAAAAATGTTTTGGCTTATTATATACTTTTATGTATGGAGGATAAGGTGAAATTCTCGATCTATCCCTTGAGTACCACAAACAAAAGTAAAATTTTCGTATGGATAAAGAATACAAGTTTTTCTCAAAATATAATTTAAAGCACTATTTTTTATGTGATGAAATAATTATGTATACTTCTCAAACTTATAAAAAACTATAAAATCATATTAATGTTACATTTATCAATTTGATGGTAAATAAAATATTACACTATATTTATGAAAAATTACTAAATTACTAGTTTTAGTAAGTTGATTATGTTACTTTCCAATTATTATATTCTATTAAGCATATAGTTAAAAATAAATTATTTATTTATAACTGTATGTGTAATCCTACTTCTAATAAATAAAAATGACTTTGTACATGTGGCATCTTTTTAGCCATCCTCATCTTTTATTTTCCCGCTCATAATAAACTAATTAATACTTTCTATGTTTAAGTTTATACCGTCTATAATTGATATTTTAATTTCAAATTTCAAACTTTTATAACTTTCTAAATATCATAATAAATAGATGAAAACATAAATATCTATATTTTACTCAAATTCGTAATTAATTATTGATTGTAATTGTAAGTTTTAATAAATAATAAAATGAAATTTTAATATTTATATTTTAGTCAAATATATATTAACAATGCCATAATAACCTTCCATCATTATACATTTTTAATTATTTATTAATACCTCACTCCATGACTATTTTTCTTTATCATTTAACAAAACATAGTAATGGAATCCAAATAAATATATTTTTGAAACATCTTAACGTTCTCAAGTACGACTATACTATAAAATTGCATAGCCTATGAAAACGATCAAGTTTCATGGATCCATACAATTTTTACTCTGCAGAGTTTATAGTCATAGATGAGAACGTTTTTTTTTTCAAAAACCTGAATTTTATATCTCAACATTTTACATCATTCAACTTATAGTTTGTTTTTTATTTTCCAATGCAGGGTATAAATTTCAAAGCAGTGTTTTAAAAAAATTAAAAACTTTTGAAAATTTTCACATATGCGGGAGTGTTTGTTTGTACATAAACCCAATGTTAGCTTAAAATTCCTTTACACACAAATGTTAAAAGTGCACAAAAGGTTTGTTTTAATAATAACACAATGATGATAAAATGCTACAACTTTGTTAACATAGATATTTTAAATGATACTTTACAAGAAAACATGTGCCCACCTGATGTTTTAAATTGCCTAAAAAATTCGGGTATTCCAAATAAACATTTAGTACTAAAGGTAGGTGTTTCAGTATTGTTATTGAGAAATATTGATCAGAGAAGTGGTTTATGTAATCGAACAAGATCACAAATCAAATCACTTCGTAGTCGAGTCATAGAAGCAGAGAAGATGGTTTTCAAATTTAATGTGTGTTGCAATGACAATCAATGTCAAAGGTTGGTTTGTTTTTAAGACAACTAGAATTCCTACATGGTCAATTATACGTGGTGTTATCCAGAGCTACAAGTAAACATTAACTTAAACTACTAATATTAGATAAAGATGATAGATCTACAAATAAAACAACAAATGTTACGTATAAAGTAGAAATTTTTAAAGATTTATAGTTAACGCATGTAATTTTTTAAAAATATGCTTATTTGTTCAACCCGTGTATTACACGGGTCTATAACCTAGTTAATTGAATAAACGAGCTAAAATAACTTAATCAAACTGTATATTTAACACTAAAATGTTAAGAATTAAGGCGTTGAAATTATGGTAGCACTTATAGGTGATGAGTATATAAGTTTATTGTGAGTGAAAAATGATTTCAAATTTCAAGAGTTTGTTTTTTAGAATCTGTAAGTTTGTCGTTAAACAATAACTATTTCATTGCGTATACCATAGAACATATATAAAACAATATTTTCAATGCTTTAAAGATATAAACATAATATTATTGAATAAGAAATACACACGCAAACTAGTTTAAAAAAGGTTATACTCTTGTAATATCTCGATAATCCAAGAAAACATAAAGAAATGTACATTTTGGAAGTATGTGAAACTATGAATTAGTAAAGAAGTGACATCGTTTCATATGATAAGCGCATACATGTTAGCACTAATAAGAGAAGGGTCAACGTAAAACTAGTTCACTAGAAAGTCGTCTTAAATAAGAGGCTTTAGATTAAAAATACGAAGTAAATTAGTTTGGATTAAAGGTAGGTAGGTTTATCATTAAGGAAAATAATAATAAAATTGTGCTAACATGAGCAGAAAGAGGAGAGAATTAGAGAAAGGGTGCGTACCATAAGCAGCGGCGGCCAAGCTTCCATCGGATACATAATCATATATCACAAGCTTCTCCTCCTCACCCCAGTAAAAGCCACGAATCTTCACCAGATTCCGGTGCCGGAATCTACTGAGAGCTCTGACTATCTTCTCAAAATCCTTCATCTTTTCAACTCCACACTCTCCAATCCTCCGAACAGCAAACGCCAACCCTCTATCACCACCACCTCCGACCACTGCTTTATACACTATGCTCCCACCGCTCGAACCCAATACGTACGCCGATGCCTTCAATAATGTCTCCACTTCAAGCTCTGTTTCTCCGTCCACCATAACCAAACATTTTTCTCCGACTCCGATCATGTGATTGTTACCGTAGACGGATTCACATTCCGTCGCTGTTTCCGACGTTTCTTCTCCGGCGAAGCAGGACCAAGCTCTGGATTCTTCCAATTTTGATTCTGCATTCGTGTTCTTCTTCTTGGAATATTGGTATGCGTAGAAGAAAATAACGACCAGTGTCATCACAGCAGCTACATCTCCGACGACAATGGCTGTTATCTTCCATGAATTGACTTTCCGGCGACTGTGATTATCTGTGGTTTTCGGAATTGCTGCAATTGCAGGGGTGGTGGAAGTGGAACTGTCTAGAGAAACATTAGGTGGGAATGAATGTGATGAAGGAACGGTGCATATTTTCTTTAGTGGTTTCCCACACAAATCTGGATTTCCCGCGAAATAATCAGCTTTCTGATTAGATAACGTATGTGGGATTTCTCCGGTGAAGGTGTTAAACGATAGATCAACGACGGCATTCGCCGGAATCTTCTCTGCAAATGCTGGAATCACAGAACCCGAAAGCTTATTGTTGGAGAGATTCAAGTAATTCAAACTCCCTCCACCGAATTCAATTGGTAGAGCTCCATTGAAAGAATTGGAACTCAAATCCAACACCTCAACGGAATCAAACCCACCGGGAATATCACCGGAGAAATTGTTATTCTTCAACGAAACCTCAGTTAAATTCATCAAGGACCCCAAACTCTTCGGCAACTTCCCGACAAACCCATTGTTTGCAAGATTAAGAACACGAAGACTCTGCAACGAGGTAATAGCCTCCGGGAGCTCACCGGAGATGAAATTGGAAGATAAAGAAAGCATTTGGAGCTCCGAACAGTTTAAAATCGAAATGGGAAGAGTTCCATTGATGGAATTGTTGGAGAGATCAAGAACTCGAAGATGTTGAAGACGACATATGTTGTTAACGATTGAACCAGAGAGGTGAGAATTTGATAGCGACAAACCGGTGACCGGACCGTTTTCTCCGGCGCAGGTGACGCCGGACCATGAACATGGGGTGCGATCAGATTGGTTCCAGTTATGGAGAAGTGAAGATTGATGAGGGAGGAGAGTGTGTTTGAAAGAAAGGAGTGTGATTCCTTCGAGATTGAGAGCAGAAATGGAGGAAATTAACAGAGGAATGGTGAAGAAGAAGAAGAAGATGGAGTGAAGAAGGAGGTGTGCTGTAATCATGATGATATGATTGTTAACAACCACAAGCATCAAAGTTATATACAAAGAGACCGGAAGAGAGACAAAAATTGACTCTTTTAGAAAGTGGATATATATATACTAGGTTAGATACCCGTGTAATACACGGGTTAAAAATATAAAAACTATATAATTCATGAATGTATAAATATATCGTATGATTAAATTACGTATTACGTAAAACAATTAAAAATAAAAAGTTGTATTTTTAAGTCATATATATTCGAATACTTCTTTGGATAATATAACATACAATTGATCCGTTTGAAATAAAAAATCAATTGTATTAAATTGAAATTAACCCAAAATATATAAATATATCAATAAATATTTTTTTAACTTTTTTTTTCAATTAAATCTATTTGACTATAAAAGTATGTACAATTCAAAATAACATATTATTACACAATTTAGTTGATAATATAAAAAAATTAAATTAAAAACAAAATCAATTATTAATTTAATTTCTTAAAATAAAAAACTTGACTAAAATAATATAATAGTTTAGGCGGAAATTTTTTTTTTTGAAAAGTAACAGGAGAGTGCCATGTGACATCCTAGTTACTCTTTTATTATATACTATAGATTCTATAAATTTTATATATATATATTTTTTTACATTTGTTTATTAGTTGTTTATCCTATAAGAGCATTCATAGTCCGTTCCTTAAATTTATGTGAGTGTATTTCTTATATTATATGGTATTGTTATAAGTGGTTGTGAGTGAATGATATGAAAATTTTATTGTTTAATTTGTATTTTTGGGAAACACTGTTCAAAACCTTATAATGTTTTTAATATATTTTAAGTGGTTGTGAGTGGAGTAGATAAAAAAAATAATGATAAAGATATAAAAAGTATTATTTAATTGAAAAAAAAAGAAAAAATAATAATTTTTAATGTAATTATATGGATAAGAATGGGGAATGAATTGTGAATGCTCTAAGAAGATAGAGCTATACTGTGTTCCTACATCATGTTTGTGGATCTCTACTATATGAACGACATTTCATTAAGTATGTTGATTTTTGTTTATTAATTATTAGATTATATGTATTGATTTATTTAGTTAAAATGCTATCTAAGTAAATATGAATTTATTAAAACTATTTTAAATCAAGTGTAATGGGTTTAAAACACATTTTAGCTATATTGTTAAAAGTGAGAAAAAATAATTTTATTCATCTCTTCTAACGCACGCTAAGGGTTTAACTAAACATGAGTTTGAAGCTCCCTTTAACTAGGACGTAGTGGCTTTAACTATCAATTGTGTCCTTATCAGCAATTTGACGCCACTAAAAGAATCACTACGAGTCTTATATAGTATCATCTCAAAAGTTAGTATTTGTGGATCTTAGAAACTTAATCTGTAATACCAATATTCAAATCAAAATTGGAATATGAAGTTAAAATTTGAGAGTTTTGAAACATGTTAACAAGATTTTAATTTAGGTTTCTCCCTGATTTTGTTTATTTAAAATGATTCGAGTTTATTCTAATAAACTGAAAACCGATTCAAATAATTAAATTATACAAAAACTGAAAACAAAAGAATTTATAGTCTTTTTTCTAATGTACTAAAAATCAATTTAAATAATAAGTATAAAATCATTATGAAAACTAGAAATGATCGGCTAAAAGTTTTTTTAATGTAGTATTTTTTTAATTCAGTAAAACCACATATAGATATGCACTTCAAATAAAGCGTTTACAATAAAGTGACAAGTAAATGAGCAACAAGTTGATTCGCGATCCTTTTTTGAATAGCAAATCAAATTCTACTAAAACAAAACGTTGAGACTTAGAAGCCTGACAAATTAGTATGCACGACCTGCTGAACCCTGTTTAAAAGGTCCACAGCCCGAGGGGCGAGAAAACCAAATGTACCAAAAGCAAAAGGGATAAACACGTGTTTATTCTCTAAGCAAGCTTTCTCGTATTTAACACTTTTGCAGATGGAGGGTAAAATAATGCGTGCATCTAATAGATGGAGGGCAAAGCGTTAGAGAAGACGTTTGAATAGCCTCACGTCTAAAATTCCAGACGGTAACAAAAGGATCCCACGGACACTTAAATAATTTAATATAAAATGTATAAATATTAATAATAGAGTGTTTGAAAAATAAACCAAAACATTTGTAGTGTTAGAGTGAAATGAGGATTTTATATTGATATGAGTGAAAATTTAACGTGACATTTAAGGTGGTGTTTTTATTAGTGTTTAAATGTATTAGCATTGGATATATTCTTACTAACAAATTACATTTGATTTATTCTTGTTGTTTAAATCATTCTTATATATTTAATATATAATTTTGACCCATTATCTTGTAATTTCAAGAAAAATGTTGTCAACAAACATCGAAATATTTCTTGAAGTAGAAGCCATTATAATTTATAAGTAACATTGAATATTTTGTTTGGCAGCTCTTGGTTGTTTGTGAAGGTAAAACGGGGCTACATCATTCCCTTTTCAAACGGTCTTTCATACATTGATTTCATTTAATTATTTGAATTTTGAAGTAGTAATTAATTAAATAATGCAACACTATAAAATAAATATTCATTGGTATACATTCACCATTTGCAAGTGTATAGTTAATTGACTTTTAATTACTGAAAAATTAATGCGTATAGTTAGTAACATTTTTATAATTATTTCATGATACAAGGGTGTGCATTACAGTTAATCCAAATATGACAAGCTCGTTAAAAATCTATTTTAGTTTAATTCAATTAAACAATAGGATCTTGTTCTATTTTAATTTAAAATAACAATCTTGTATTGATTTTACTTAATTAACGCATAATATATTGATTATATGATGTCTTTCAAGTGTAATCAAAGAAGGATAGTTATATTGCGTCTGAAAGACGGGTTACATTTATTTAACTATATTCATGATAATGATGCGATTTAAAGGTCAAAAATACCATTGTAACGAAATCTTCTATCTTCTATATATAATAAAAAAAAAGAGGTTGGTCACTTGTCAATATATTAAGCCAATAGTTTTAGTAAACCCGTGTATTACACGGGTTAAAAAAATAAAATATAAAATATAATAAAAATTTATTAAGTATAAAATGATATTCTACGATAAAATTTGATTGAAATTACGTATGAGTAAAAACAATATGTAATAAAATAATTATATCAACTTTTTAACTTTTGTTATAAAACTTTTTTTTTTAAATAAATATTTTGTTTCAAAACAAACCGTATTAAAATATAAAATTTTAGAAAAAATTATTATAATTTTTAATTTTAATTATTTTTTGTTTATAAAAAATTTACTTTTTAAAAGCACTAATTTTAAAAAAGTTTGATGATTTATAAAATATCTTATTCTATAAAAATTATTTTTTAGAAATAACATAAATAAGAAGATCTTTTTCTAAATTTATTAAAAAACTATTTTTATTCTAAAAAAAAGTTAAATAATATAACTGGTAATTAAGTTAATTATTTAACAGGAGAGAGAAGCAATAAAATTTTGGTGAGGATGAATGTGGTGATTTCATGTGTCATCCCAAGATACTATTTTATTAGAGTAGAAAGATTTCTACAGTTTTTGTTGATGAATTATTTGAAAAAAGAAAAAATATCGGGTATGATTTAATTTCTACAGGTTAAATTTTCAAAATTTCTCTAAATCTCTTGTGTCAGAAGTTGACTTTTAGTCAAATGAACCTAGACTAACACTAAGAACAAATACATATTTAGGCGGGAATTGAAAAAGTTAGAGGCTTAAGAGAATGACACGTGGCACTAAAGTTATTCTTTTATTAATAAGTATAGATAATAGCCACATGTCAAGTTTTTAAAACAATATTATCACTTGACAACACCTCCTTTATTTTCAAAATTTTAATTTAATTTCATAACTATTTCAAATAAAGAAATCAACATGGAAACAATTTAATTCAATTCCTAAATTTCATCTTTATTTATTTGGAAAGCACATTAATAGGCTTTTAAAAATTAAAAAGTTAATTTCAGTTTTACTCCTAACGTTTAACTAAATTAATCATTTTTCTTCAAAATATTAAAAACATCACTTTACCTTCAAAAGTTTTTTATGTTGTTTCAATTTTACTCCAAAAGTTTCATTATTTTGGATAAAATTAAAACAACTAATAAAACTTTTGGATTAAAATTGAAATAATTTATAAAACTTTTGAAGGTAAATTGATATTTTTAATATTTTGGAGGAAAATAGTTATTTTTAACAAACCTCAAAAAGTAAAATCGAACTTAACTCAAAATGAAATTATTTCCATTCATTCTTTACATGCAAAATATATATGAATATGAAAAAAATAATTTCAAATATATTTATATTATATATTATTAATAAATAATTAAGTTTTCAATCCGTGTGACACACAGGCTGTTAAGCTAGTAAATTTATATTACATAACAGAAAACACTACACTACAATAATCTTAACTAGCATTATGACGTGTCAATCACTTTTGTTGATACTTGACATACAAATCATTGAAAAGCTTAGTAAAAGAGATTAAAATAATATATTCTAAGGAAATTGTTTATATCATAGGCATAAGTCATTCTTCTTCTTGTTGTGTTGTATTTTTTTTTTTTTAATATAATTCTTCTACTCTAATAAAAGGGTAACTAGAAAAGACATATGACAATATCACATTCCTTCTCATCAATTTTTTTCCGCTTCTCTCTCAAATTAAATAATCACATTAATTACTAATAATATTATTTAATTATTTTTAGATAAAATGAGTTTTTAATAAATTAAAAAAGAGATCTTTTTATTAATGTTATTTTTAAATTAATTTTTTATAAAAAGAAATTTTTTTAAACATTAAACTTTTATAAAAATACAAAATGGTGTTTTTAAAAAAGTAAAAATTTTATAACCAAAAAATAATTAAAATTGAGAGTTATAATAAGAAAGTTTTTAAATATGATATTTTTTAAAACGTTTGTTTGATTTTCATTCTATTTATAATAAGAAAATTATTAATCATTTCTTATTTTAAAATATTGATTTATAATTAATAAAATTTTATTCTATTTAATATTTTTTATTCAATCCGTGTATTACACGGGTTTACTAAAACTAGTATACTTATATTAAAGAAATGTTAGTATGTTACCATACACAAATCACATCACCTCATAGATTAATCATTATTCTATCATTTATTTTAAACTAAAATACAAACATTAACATGGAAGAAAATAATGCTACCGACCTACCGTTTTAAATTTCAAATTTAAAGGATGTGTAAAATCAAATCTTGCATATGCATTATGGATAGGTAAGTGAAGACTAATTAATTCTCAATTGGTGTTTAATCTCTGTTCTGTCTTATTATTAAGCTGCATTATATGTCTCATATGCTTTGGACGTAAAAGATGCCACATTGTAATTTATAAAGTCCATATATTTGTAAAGATAAATATTTTAACGGGTTAGTAGAAAAACATTGATGATAAAATTTAAAGTTAATGATGTTAAGATATCTCGAATAATTAAATTATCTTGGACTTAATAAATGTTCTTTTGCATAATGTTTGAGATTGTTTAGTATAATTAATTAATTAATGTATATTGATCTAAAAAAAGTTGTTTTGGCTTTTGAATGTGTTTTAGATTGTTCTTTTAAAAGTATCAATGCTTATTGTATTTTAAGCGTTTAATACTGTTTGTCTGGAGTTAACAAGTCGTTTAAAATTGTTACTCTCAAAATAAACAAGATTGCAAGTATTCATAAACAACCCGAAGCAACCCTAAGGGTTTTGTCAAACATGGATGCAAAGGGCCTATTCACCCTTGATTAATTAAATTTACCAATTTTTTTAAATAAAAGTTGAATTTTTTTCTAAAAGAAAAAAAAAAAAGAACATGACCCAGGACATCTTAATAGAAGTTGATATAAGAAAGAACATCACGATGACCAACCACTTAAAAAGTTTTGGTTCCGCTAAGTCAAAGTCTGCATGCAAGCAAGCCGAGTTCAACTCAACCTTAACTTTTTGGTATTGATTAAAACAGATAAATATCACAAAAATATATGAGCATACTCTAGAGCATGAATGACCTCAAAAACATTTAATCGGAATCGTGTTTGACATGATTGGTTGGATTGAAGAGCTTATTAGCTATAATAACCCTATTTCATAATATAAGCTTATTAGAGCTCAATTAATAATATACACAATAATTTAACCATACTTGTTACCACTATAATTTAAAAATACAACTTAAAGCTTCCAACAACATCAAACGATAATTCCCCAAAAACTATGTGAAGGTTACATTGAAACAAATAAACAAAACAAAAGTACAAAACAAACATAATTCAAATGCAATAAACCAAGCAAGTAGTAGTCATGTAACACCAGCAAAATTTCAAAAACAATCAAAAGAAACATAAAGTTTTGACAAAATGAAGTTAAAGGAGCAAGATTGTTAAAATTAGAAAGTCAAAACCCTAGTAAATATTTATAAAAGAAAAAAGCCGACCCCTTGGCCGTATCTTTTATGTGAAAACCTTTAAAAGGAGTAAACTAGAAAGAGAAACCGAAATCTTGAGAGAGAAATAAGGAAAACAGAATATTAAGGTATGTGAATTTGTTTTTCAATAAAAATATGCATTAAGGAATGACTGGATAATTGTTTTTATGTATGATTTGTAGATTTTGGTGGTTAAAGCCTCTCGATAATGGGTATATTGCACATGCAACCTTCACGAGGTGAGTTTCTTACCTCTTTTTGCTTGTTTTACATAATTTGGGACTTGCATGCATAGCTTAATTATTGTCTATGTGAATTATGATAGCATTGAATGAATTGATTGCATTTACACGTAAAAATATTTTAAATCTGTAGCTTTGAGTTGAAGTCTCGACTTGGATGATTGTTTTCGCATGGTTATAGGTTTTCGAATGGTAGAGTTCTCGCATATGATAATATATGCCTTAATAGATTTTCGTATGAGACATTATCTGACCAGATATGTTTTTGCATTGCAGTTTTCGCATGGGGATCGATGCAAAATTTTTTTACGAGTACGTTCAATTGTTTCGCATGGCAGAGTTCATGATGTTTTCGCATACATTAGTCTTTGATAGTTTTCGCAAGATGTGAGCTATGATTTAGTTCTCACATGGTTAAGTTCTCACAACAATTAAGTTAATCTATTTAACCTGAATCAATTCTATGTTGATTAAGGTTTAATGTCTGCGTTATTTTATGTGTTTGCATAGTATTATGTAATACAATTAAAGTAAAATATTATTAATAAAGTGAAAGAAAATGTAAAATGACAAAGTGAAACATAATGAAATGATAAATGCTTCAAATGTTTATGAAAAGTCTTGCAAGTACAACTATAAAAATGGAGCTGCATTGCGCAGTCTCAACTGACGGTACGCTTATCGCACGCCATCAAGGGCATAGGAATGCGTTGTCAATTGCTATGACTACAGGACTACAGGGTCTTGCACTTGTGCAGGCCAAACGACTACAGGGTCTTGCACTTGTGCAGACTAAACGACTACAGGAATTTATCGTTACTTCTTATCTTGGCTTGGTGCTAGGATGGTAGTAACATGAATGAAAAGTTATTTTAATATATACATGAGCACAATGAGACATGAATGAACGTGTATGTACGAGTGTGTTCTTACAAATACAAAAGGATGAAAAGTTATTTTCATATATACATAAAAACTAGAACTCACTCAGCGTTGCTGACTTTGCATGCATATCAGTTTGCGGGTAAGGTATAAGGCTAAGGAGGTGCAGGCATGGTGATATAACTACTGGGAGAGTTAATGTCTCGCATCCAAAGTTACGGAATAATGGATATATGTTAATAGTTTTGATGTTTAAACATAGTTAAATGTTTCTTTAAGACAATTTTTATTAATGTTTTTATATGATTTTCATTGCAAAGTTATGATTATAAATGTTTTATGTTATGATTAACCAACTGTGAGGTTTTTTAAAAACTGGTCTTTACAATTCAAAACAAGAATGCAAGTATTTGAAAACAAATTATTAAAAAAAGTCATAAATACATCTTGCATTCACAGTGTTCACACGCTTAAAAATTACCATCACTATAAACCGCTAGGTGAAAGCTTGTAGCAAGTCCATACACCTAATTTAAATTGTCGTTTAATTAGACACATTATGATGATATTATACATAGATCTCAAGCAGCCATTACAAAAACCTGCAACTGTTACATTTTTGTTTGATACGAGGATGTTAGGAAAAATGTGTATTAAAAGGTGTGTGTCTTTTTGCCTTTCAGAAAAAACAAACCTATGATTATTCTTAATAAGAAAGGATTCGCTTATTAAAACCCCTTCCTTGTATTTAAATTGTAAACTTGTAATCATCTAATCGAGCATAAGCAATGAGTCGAAACAAACAAAATTCAACTTATTAACAATGAATGCCACAATGTTATGCCTCATATTTTAAATAGGAACCAAAAGATGGTGGAAACAATTAACACAACTCCTCCTCCGTAAGCATCTTCCATAACAACATATTGACAATTGCACCAGTAAAATTCATAGTAAAAATTTAACCACTTGATGAACAAAAAGAGATAGCATATCATAGTCCCAATCAATTACATCAAAAAGTGCATACAAACATCCAATTGATCAAGGAAAGCAAGACAATTATAAAGAATGCATTGTTTTAATAATTTCAAATCGAACCTGAACACGACCCGTCTAGGTAAATGGGCTCGCGGGTTTGACTTGAATTTGACACAAACCCGTTTAAAATAAACTTAAATAGAAGAATTTCATGTTAGATTCCTGTCTACGTTGTGTCAAAAATTTAATTATTGTGATACCTTACAAACCTAATTATGCTAACCCTTAGACTATAATCCCCCTAATTATGCTCACCCTTAAACAGTTAAACTAACATTCCCTGTTGTTGAGTCACTTGAGTGTTGGCTGTTGATTGTTGAACGGTACCCCGTACTGTTATATGGGCTATAACCCAAAGAAAATTTAATATTGAGTTAGCCCACTATTCCTTGGTTAAAGATTTTAAAGAGTTCATTGGGCCTAAGTTTCGTATAGGACGCAAATTCTCATGAGTTTATTATTATTATTATTATTATATCAAGGGATCTAGATTTCAGAGTAGAGAGCAAGTAGAAGGACCAGAGTTGTGAGATAGAAGAGATCATCGATCGGAATTGACGTCACCGTCGCCGGAACTGCTGGTCACCGTAGATCGTGATCGGAGAGCATCTGTTCTTGATTGAAGAATCACGCACAGTAGTTAGCAACAAACGGGAGGATGTTGCCGACGTCATCGAAAGGGCGAATGCCCTCTCGCGCTAATCCCGTTTTCCCTCAGTACCTCCGTAGAATAATCAAGGTTACAATTCTTCCATTCCTTTATCTCTAATATAGAAAAGCGTGTTTTCGGTTTGTACATTGATGCAGATCTGATCTAATTACGCAATATTTCTATCTTCAACCCATTTTCGTTACAAATGGAAGGGTTTTGCAGATTGATTGCTTAATGGATCGTAATATCAGTTCAAATTGAATGAGTTGATTGTTGGCTAAAACAGTTTGAGAAACAAGTTATCAATTTCACTATAGTATAGTTTACTAGTTTTGGGGTTAAAGTTGGGGAAATTGAAGCTAATGCGCTTGGGTTTGACTCGTAAGTCGTCACTGTGAAAGTCATATTCTGTCCATTTAGTGATTAGATAATGCAGTCTGAACATTTGAAGTCAATATTTTGAATCATCATCAAACCTAGAATTGGCATAGACTGGTGATAGAAATGAAAAAGATGAAGATTTCAGCTGTACTTGTAGATGGGTTATAGTGGTTATGTGCAAATAGTTTTATTCGACATACTTGATAAACCCAAATAAATTTCTATCTTCTTCTAGATCTGGTTATTCACAAAAGTTTATCATGTGTTTTGGGAACAACGCGAGTGACATTTAATTAAATCGTAAGGGAAACATGTAAGATGGTGTGCATATATGTATGCCATAAGGGAAACATGTAAGGTGGTGTCTGGGATTACCTTATTATACTTCTTTTGAGTTCTTACATTCAAGAAATTTTCGAGCGTTTGGAAGACTAAAAGGTTTTATGCTTCTATGTTTATTGTAGGGTGAAATAAGTTTGTTTCTAATGAGTAGTTTGAGATTTGCTTATTCTGAATTATTTATATGATCAATGGTATTTATGTTCGTTAGCATTCTTATGACGTATGTGGAGTCGTGAATGGTCACAAAATTAATTTTATTAATCGGTGAAAGCGAGAGATTAGTAGCTTTTTTATATAATTTGCTAATGAGTGAACATAGGGACAAACAAATATAATTTAGATTAGTTTTATATTAACTATTAGTATAACTGATTCATCATTCTTTTTGTATAAGGATATTGAAGCAATCCTGTATAAGCATATTAGTGGTTAGGTAACAATGATAAGAACCTTATGATTTCTTTAGGCATGAAATTTTTATCTTGCAGTTCATATTACATGGATGAAAATGTTTTGTCAATTGCAAGTTGGTAGTTAAACACTTTAGATTAGTTGCAGTCATTTATACTTATTTGAAATGATTTGTTGTTTTATCTCTGTTTAACACCTTCTTTTTTTCACCCTGGTACATTATAGTGGCAACAAATGGACATTGAATACACTTTCTGGCAAATGCTTCATTTATGCACCTCTCCAAAAGTTGTGTAAGTTTCCTTTTATTTACTTTCCTGCATTTTCTCCCCTTCTTTTTTATGTTATTATAAGTTATATACACCCTTTGGTGGCTGTTGTATATCTAAAAATTCAATAAAGGATGCATGCAGGTTTTACTCTTTTTTGTTTTGTTAAAGTAAATTTAATTTTATGGGAGCTTGTAATTTGTTGAAATTATGTGTGGGCTTCTATGGTTTCAAGAGAGTCAGGGTTTTCTCTTAAGAATTGATTGATGCCTTAATTTAAGTAATATTTCTTTAATATAGTTTAAGAGCTATTATTTTATTATGCCTGATAACAAATCAAGGTTGGCACTGAACCACCAAAACCGACCCAAACCGGTTTGGTTACGTGGGTATGAGTTTGAAAGTTCGACTGAATTGTTTTATGTTTGTTTAAGTACTAATGGTTTGATTTACTATTGAATCATGTGAGCAGTTATGTTTAAAAATTTAATTTCATTATTAATGTTAAAAGACATATTCACGGCACAAGAAATTATGAAACTTGCTTTAAATTTTGTAGAAAAGAGCTAGAAGGAGTTACGTAAAGTATGGAAAGCAATATTAAGAGTCTCCAACCAGTATCTACTCTAAAAACTCAACTTGCTCAACCAGTTGAACTAAACATACATCTCTACATGTATTTGCTAAATATAACTATATGTTTCATGGCTTGGTCTTAACAAATTTACATTATCTCACTTTTTCATGTTAAAAATGACTTTATTTTTTCATGTCTTGATTTAAGAGAATCAGTCTTTATATTTTATTTGTTAAGAAACCAGGCTTTCCGTATGGAGATATTCATGTTGTTGAATACTTTTTCTAGCACATGCACTATATGCCTATTTAAGCTTTATATATACTTCATTATTGAGAAGCTAAATTCAAAATCAAATTGTAGGTGATCTCTAAGTTGTTTCTGTCAGAAATGCATACACAACATTGTTGGGTTGTGAAGGCTTTGGGCCGAGCCGGACGGGACTCGGGCCTGTTTTGCTAGGCTAATGGTAAACAAAAGAATGGACTAGCCGGCCCTAATTAGGGTTAATTAGTTAATTCTTGGAGCCTAAGTTATTACCTTAATTACAACCCCTAATCTAGCATTATAAATAGACCCATGATGTAATTGTATTCTTGAGCACAATAATAATATAAACCCTAGTTGCAGAGTGGACGTAGGTCACCTAGACCGAACCACTATAATTCTCTCGTGTCTACTTTATATATATATTGTGTGATTGTGTGTGTTTGATTGCTTCCGCTGGAACCTACTCTGATCGTGATACCTAACAAGTGGTATCAGAGCCGAGGTTCGGAACACACCGGGTTTGCACTGAAATCATAGGAGGCTGATCTAGAGGGCTGTGGTATTATCGATTTTTTTGCTGGTTCGAGATCTAGGGCTGTCCGGGTTTTATTTTTTTGGCGATTCGCGATTAGGGTTTCTGTCTTGAACCCTTGGGGTCGCTGGTATTGCTCTCGATTCTGCAAGTGAAGTTACCGGTTTAGGTATCTTCGGGTTTTAGGGTTTTATTGGAGGTGTGCTTGGCTTCGGTTAGCTTTGGTTCTTTGGCTTTTTTTCTTCAAAGGTTAATCTTTTCTAACGATGTTCATCAACTTCAGTTTCTGTTTCTTGGTTGTATTCGTTTCTCGTTTGCAATGGCTGAAGACGGGAGGGTTCGAATTGAAAAGTTTAACGGGACAGACTTTGTTTGGTGGAAGATGCAAATAGAAGCATTGCTAGGTGAAAAAGATTTGGAAGTAGTATTGGAAGAAAAGCCGGCTACAATGAACAAAGCTGAAGAAGCGGTTTGGAACTCAAAGGACAAGAAGGCTAGAGGGGCTATTATATTGGCTTTGACGAGGAGCGTTGCATTTAACGTTATGCACGAAACCACGGCTCGTGGTATAATGACGGCTCTGTCAAATATGTATGAAAAGCCGTCTGCTGCCAATAAGGTGTTCTTGATGAGGGAGTTATTCATGACTCGAATGAATGAGGGAACTTCAGTTTTGGAGCATATTAATGATCTTAACTCGATCATGTCCAGGTTAGCTTCTGTGGGCATGAAGTTTGATGATGAGACTCAAGCTGTAGTATTGTTATCTTCTTTGCCAGATAGTTGGTCTGGAACTGTAACGGCTATTACTAGTTCTGTGGGGACTGATGGATTAACATTTGACGGGGTCCGAAACATTGTGCTAGGTGAAGAAACTCGCCGGAAAAGCACTGGTGGTGGATCATCTTCTAGTTTGTTATATGTTGGCAGGGGAAGGGAAAATAACAGAAGCAGTGGGAGTCGAGGGAGAAGTTCGTCTAGAGCTCGGAAAACTGTGAAGTGCTGGAGTTGTGATGAGATTGGGCATGTTAAGAGTCAATGTCCAAAGCGTAAACAAGGAAAATCTGGTGAGGTAAACACTGCTGCTGAGGATGAATGTAATGATGACACGTTACTACTCGAGGCTGAAAACAGTGTGGACTCTTGGGTTATGGATTCCGGTTCTTCGTTTCACGCCATGCACAGCGGGGAGACGTTGGTGAATCTAAAAGTTGGCAACTTTGGGAAGGTACAAACAGCAAATGGTAATATCCTTAATGTTACGGGCATAGGTGATGTTAATTTGTTAACTCCATTAGGAACCTACTGGAACTTGAAGAATGTTAGGGTGATTCCAGCTTTGAAGAGAAATCTTATCTCTATTAGTCAACTGGATGAACAGGGACAAGAAGTAAGGTTTGGTAGAGGTAAATGGAAAGTAACAAAAGGAAATATGGTTATTGCTCGTGGAAACAAGCGGGGATCGTTATACATGGTGGAAGTACCTATTGAGGAAAGTATGACCGTTCCTCAAAACAAAGTTGGGTTCGCGGAGTCAAAGGGGCAAAAGAGGGTTCAATTTGCAAGACTGAAGCCTGGTGCCAAGGTGATTCAAGCTGAGCGGGATCGGAGGTCTAAACCAGGTCAGGGGTTTGGTGACAGTGGGAGCACGGGGCGTGTTTCGGGTACAGTCACAAAACAACGTTGGGTTGTGAAGACCACTACTCCGATTGTTAAATTCTCTCCTATGGATGTCTTGCTGAATGAGGAGAGTGTTGATGATTCTCGGGTTATCTCTGGAGCTGGTGGATCGTGCATATCAGTTGAGATAGAGAATGGGTTGGAGCTCGGGGGAGCTTCAACTGTCCCCTCATGTACTTGATGAGAGGGGGTGCAACTAGGGGTTACAATGAAGTCTTAGCTGATGGGAATTGAAGCTTGGAAGACTTTTGGATATGAAGAATACTGGAGTTACTGGATCTGGGTTACTTGGACGGCGTTTGTAGACTTGTGCAAAGCCTTCAAGTGGGAGATTGTTGGGTTGTGTAGGCTTTGGGCCGAGCCGGACGGGACTCGGGCCTGTTTTGCTAGGCTAATGGTAAACAAAAGAATGGACTAGCCGGCCCTAATTAGGGTTAATTAGTTAATTCTTGGAGCCTAAGTTATTACCTTAATTACAACCCCTAATCTAGCATTATAAATAGACCCATGATGTAATTGTATTCTTGAGCACAATAATAATATAAACCCTAGTTGCAGAGTGGACGTAGGTCACCTAGACCGAACCACTATAATTCTCTCGTGTCTACTTTATATATATATTGTGTGATTGTGTGTGTTTGATTGCTTCCGCTGGAACCTACTCTGATCGTGATACCTAACAAGTTCCTCCAAATCTAGAAGGGTTAATGTCAAATAATAATTACTCCGTACTTTGATCTTATTGATTTTAGTAATTGAAGTTGCAAAAATTACTTTATTTTTGTTCTTTCTTTGAGATAATGTATGCGGAGGCCACCCAAGTATTTAATATATTATTAAGGCCACCCTCGTATTAAAATTACTTTATAGCCACCCAAGTATATGGTTTCATTTTGTACTAATTTCGGCTAAAACCATGCCAAATGATGAAAATGCTCTTATTATTTTTGTAAAGAATGAAATACTTTTTGATGATTTGTCAAGTTGTCAACATTAATAGGTAAAAAATTGTCTTTTCGAAAAGTTTAAGCCTTTAAGGGTATATTCATCATTTGGCGTGTTTTTGGCTGAAACAAGTATCAATGAAACCATGTATGTCTATGTGTAAACTCAAGCTTGAGTGGCCTATAAAGAAGTTCAAACTTAAGTGGCTCTAAAGAAAAATGTTCAACGGGTGGCCTCCACAGTCCACAATGAAAACATATCCTTTGGTTCAAAAAAATGCCCACAATACTTTAAAAATGATGATATCTACATTTTACAATGACCTAATGGTTATATATACTTTTTTTTCAACAATGACAAATATGGAACATTGATTAAAACTTTAGTGACTAAAGTGGACCAGATTGAAGTACAGTGGCTAAAATGGAACACAACTTTAAGCATCTGCATATAAGTTTTTATGTAAAAAGCCATATCTTGGCTGTAATGACACCATAATTTTTATTATTGTTGTAGACTTGTAGTGCCAGCCTACCAGCTGAATCTTTGCAGGCATACTGTTAAGGAGCTGTAATGGAAAACCGTCTCAATAGAGTAAATATTATATGGTGGAAATTCACAAATTATGGGCAGCAAAGTTCACCAAAGTTCTTTTCCTGAAAAATCAGACCATGTTCTTGCTAAATTTAGAATTTAATATTTTTACTCTATGTAAACGTGCTAGAATTAATAGGATGAAAACTAGTATATTACATCAAAGTATCATTTGCTTTCTCTATATCGGTTAATTGTTGCAAAACGAAATGGATATTTGATTTGTGCAACTTTTTAATGATAACGATTCAATGTTTTTGGCATGTGGAACTCTGAACTGGATGCAGCTATCAGCACACCAAGTATCATAAGCGTAAGCCAACATTTTCCTAAAGTGGTTCAAAGTTTAATTTAAAATTAAGAACGGGTTCCAATTGAAAGTTCTGTGTGGATATTAAATGTTTGCCACATAATCCATGTATTTAATCAAAAGAGCAAATGACATGAAATAGAGTCAAACTTTACTTTTTTTTTTTTGTGTCAGTGTGTGTGTGTTACTCTGACGTGGAGGCTGGCATGGTGTCAACTTGTGCCACATACACAAGTTATAGGTAAAATGATTTAAATGAGGTTGGTATGCTAAAATCGATAATAAATGGCATATTGATTTGTATTTTGCTCCAAACCCGAAGTTGGCTAGTAAATTGAGAAAAAAGTTGTAACTTTGTTTTTATGTCGTGTGGTTTTCCCTTTAAAAACACCTAAAACACTTGTTTTTGGATCCCTATTTAAACATACGTAGTGAGAAATGGGTTTTGTAAGTTTTAACTGTACCCTTTTCTATCTGCAGAAACAAAAAATCAGTGGGCACGTGATGATCCTGCTTTTGTTGTAATTTGCATTCTTCTTTTGGCAGTTTCAGCTGTTGCATATTCTGCTGCGTAAGTTATCTAAATTTTTGTTACTATGGAGAAATGGGTACAACTTTGACATGCCTATTTTTCATGCATTTATTGAATTACATACACATTAGTATTTAACACACACAATCACATATCAGAAGCTATGCCATGTTTATTGTTACACACATCCTATTAGTAAGAGCAAACTATAAGAAACAGAGGCGGCAAGCTTTTCACTTTCTTTTCTTTGTCTTTCTTTTATTTTTTTTTTCTGATTTTTGTAACTAATTCTAGATTTGGCGAAAATAGAAACCAACGTACAGTTTATTACTGATTTTGGCTTTCAAGTTACATTTTATTACTGATTTTAGCAACCAAGTTAAGTTTTATTACCAGTTGTAGAAAAGAAGGTTATTCTATGTTGCTGATTTCTTAAAATTTGCTGATGTGGCATCTTGTTTGTCTATATTTGATGTGGCATTTTATAATGATTTCTAATTTTTTTTCAAACGTGTAAATATGTTTATTCTATTCTTTTTCACATATGCATTTTTTTGCATACATGACATCTGATGTTGGGGCTGACATGGCATCAAGTCATCAACTGGTGTCATATCACCAGTTTTACTGGTGAAGTTAGTTAAAACAAGGCTGGTTGCTAAAATCAGTAATAAATTGTATGGTGGTTTTATTTTGCGCTTAATTTGAAGTTTGTTATAAACTTATAATTCCAGAAAAAATGGGTAAAGCTCCTTTCTGTTGCATCTAATTTGCCCTGTTAATGAAGTGAGATTGGTCTCTCTTGTGTTTTTTCCTATATCATTCAGTCTCAATAATAACATGTAGATACAAATGAAGAATTTGTAAAATGATTTCTTTTGAACATTTCTCCACAAAGTTATTTTTTGGCTGAACAAACTGGTGTTTTAATGCCCCACTTTCTCGTGGTAATGATTGTGCCTACAGTTGCTTATCCATTGAATACTATAACTATGATTTAGTTACTATATTGCTATGATTTATGGTTTTAGGTATGATCATAGCATTGGACATGCTGTATTTGTGGTTTTATCAGCGACTTGTGTTCATTTTCTTTTAATGGGAGCAGTTTTGGCTACAATTTGCTGGTAAGCATTGTCATAGCTCTATGCAAGGGTCACATGCAATCTAAAAATTCTAAATATCATATATGTCTTATTAATTTTCGTAATACTGTTTTCAGCCTTTTTGTAACACTAACATTGTCATAGTTATTTGTAGCAAGTAAAATAAAATTAGTTACTTATAAGTTAAATCTATTGTTGTTCACTCATGATCTGAGACCCTGAATTTGACTCATTACCTGACTCCTACGAATTAAGATACATATAGTTTACTTAACATCCTAATTTGTATTCATTTGAAATTAATTTTTAAATATAAAATTTTCTGATTATCTACCTATAGAACTAAATGCTAACTAAATATATCCCATATTAATAATTAATTAACAAAAATGCACCTCTAGATCATCATCCATGTTTATTGCTTTTCATAGTGTATCCTCAAGATAAATAAAGCTAGCTTGAAAATGGACAAATAAACATCTTGTCAATAACTTTTTTCTGTCTTTTGATTTTGACATTGTAGTTGCTTTTTGAGTTTTTTTTAACTACTGAATTCAGATTACAGCAAATGCCACCCTACGACCCTAATTTCATCTCTTTCTACTTCAATTCATCTCCCTCATTATTTTTCAACTTGTTCGAGTTACTAGTTGACTCAGCTTGGTTCGAGTCATTCATAAACTCGTGAGGCAAGGTGCGAGACAATTATAGTTGCGAGTCAGGGTATAGAGTTACCTCATTTTAGGCGTCAAATGACTCGAATCAGACTCGTGACCCCATATGAGTTTAACAACTATATTTATTAAAGTTTGTCTCACTGAATAAACAAAAAGAACATCGTGCACTAAGATGATTTTTATTAATGACTTTGGTTTCATGTTCCGTCTATTTAATGAAACAAACTGGACTGTTGTTACTTCTTTTAATTTAGGGTTATTTACAAAAAAATCTTATTTACTTTAAAAAGCGTGGCCAAGTTCATTAACTTTTTTGTGATTAATTTTTTTAACCATAAGGCTTGTCTTTGTTTATTATAGAATTGGTTAGTATGATATATTTAGTGTTTTGAATGGGTGAATATAATATTATGAAATTTAGGGCATGAACATTAGAACTTTTGGAAGGATATAAATGAAATCAACCCTTTCCCATTGTTTGAAGATACAATCTAATTCATCGACTCTATTGTTTGCATTTTGTGATTTTTTTTGGTAAGGTTTTTGACAAATACTTATCTTCGGGAAGAAACCTCAAACAGTCACGTGGTAGAACAAAGAGTTGAATGGCAAGTTCATTATGTCCTATATACTTTTTTAATGATTTAAATCAATTTTATTTGAACTAAAATTTCAATATTGTTTGTTGTGCAGGTTATATGCATTTGATGTGCACTGTAACTCCTTTTTCCCTTTGTTTATTGTGCTGTATGGTATGTACAGTGCATGAAATGCTTCTTGCTGATAAGATTTATGGTTAAGACATGTGTCCCCAATCCTGCCCATTAAGTATTCAAACTTTTCAATTAAGGCCACCCATATATTATATTACTTTATAGGCCACCCAGACACCCAGTTATGCAACTGGTTTTGTTTATATCAACTCTAGCAAAAATAAAAACATGTCAAATCACAAATGCTCAAAATGTCCTTAAGCTCTTTGCAAAAGGCAAAAGTATCGATGAGGTAAAAACAAGATATATATTAAATTATTTTCTTTTCAAGTACTTCAGGGCATTTTCATCATCTGGAAATATTTGGGACAGGAATAGTATAAATGAAAAAATGTCTTTAAAGTGTGAGAAAAGACAAAATACATTTGTATCAATTCATCAGAAAACAATTTTGGCAAAGAGCATGCCAAATGCCGAAAATGCTCATACGTTTTTGGAAAAACAAATACTTTTTGATGAGAGGTAACTAGTTATAAGTTAAAATTGTTGTCTTTTCAATAAGTTTAAATTCCATGTAAATTTTTTGAAAAGACAGATACTATTGGATAAATCTAAGTAGAAAACAATCGTTTGATATAAAAAATAGGGTTCTTTTGTCGGATTTGCCATAGAAAAAGCCGGACATGTAGTACTGCGGTGACTTATAGAGTAGTTCTTATAAATGGATGGCGTAATTGAAAAAAAGTTGAATGCTTGGGGTGGTCTCCACATACATTATCCCTTAAAATTTATGTAATCACAGTTTCTTTGGTTTTGTGACAGTGATACATTTTTTCATATCACCTCTATTGGTGGCGCATGGTTTTGTTCCCCTTCTGCTGTCAAATCTGATATTTATGGCTGCCATATCTTTCTATCACTACCTCAACTTTTTAGGCTACGATGGTTAGTAATTTCCTTAAACTCTGTCCTCTAGTATCCAAAAAGGCAAACTGCACGAAATAGAAACAAATTTTCCACGTTTGTTAATTTTTGCAACTAACTTGAAATCAGGCTTGAAACAGACAGCATTTTGAACTTTTCTAATGATTTTAGTAACAAACTTCAATTTTATTAACGATTGTTAACAAATGGTATGCTCAACCGATAAATTGTCTTATTTTTGCTGATTATTCAAAATTGCTGAAGTGGTTTTTTATTTGTCATTTTAGTGGTTATGTGCATGCCACGTGACATCTGATTTGACATTTATTTTTTTAAGGATAAGTTAAAAAACGATCTTTTAATAAAATATGTAATAATTTTGCTTTTTAATTTTTTCACCTAAACTTTTTTTGCATGCCAGCTTTAATTTGGTGGCTCAAATGGGATTAATGGGTTTGGTGGTTAAAATCACTCAATCTCTGGTGGTTCTTTTTGCTGGATTTTAAATAATTGCTGATGCGGCATTTTAATGTTCATTTTAGTGCATATTTACATGATACGTGAATCTGATTTAATACTTGATTTCTTTGTTCTTATAAATTTGAAAAATGACCACTTTTCAAAAAATATAAATAATCTTGTTTTTTACCCTTTTTCACGTAAGCAAATTTTCATATTGGGAAATCATGTGACGGCTGGCATGACATCAACCTATTCCACATCAGCATTTTGCTGGTTAAGTTATTAAAAGTGAGGTTTGTTGCTAAAGTATTTTATAAGTTGTTTTTTTATTTTACATCTAATTTAAAGTTGGCTGCTAAAATCAATAAAAGTTTAGAGTTTTTATTTTGTGTGGTATCCTGAAAAGAAACTTCAGTTTTGGATACAAGTTATAAACTGAAAAATGTCACTTAACTTAAAAAACTATGTTTCATCATTGATGAACGCAAAGCAAAAATTATTGATAAACTAAATAGTTTTTTTATAATAAGATGAACTCATACGTGAAACCTGATGTTTTCTTTCTCTTCTTTTTAGTACCTCTTTTAATCTGTTTTAAATCAGTTTTGATGTCTAAGTACTTGCTAATATAGCTTTATATAATCTAAAGATTTTTGTACGACAATGCACTTTTATTTAAAAAAGCAATGTGAACGATTATATAATATATCCATAGCCAACAAACTATATTGTATAATTGTTTCTTGCCATTCATAGTGTAGTAGAATGGAGACTTACCTACCGTAAACCACTACTTCTGCTGTTCTCTTAGACCCCTAAAAGAACTTGACTTTTTCTTTTTAGATACTTAAACCTAGTACTATTGAGATTTCAAAGTTGACATATATTTCTTTAGTTTTGTTTATTATATGCATTCTATCCTAACATTTTTTGTGTGATTAAATGCAATTTTCTACCTATCCACACTTTTTTCATATTTTTGTCAATATGAAAGTTAAATTAATAATGCTCAATTATAGGTACTGTTAAATTTACCAGAAAACTCGCAACAACGTTTATATTTGATGTACCATACATTCTCTTAAAGTTATAAGTTTGATAGTAGCCATTTTGTTATTCCTTTCATATATCTATACATCCTTCTTAAGTTCATAATACCATAGTTATCCTTTCGAAGCACTAAAAACATCATAATTGCCTATCATGTGGTAAATAATATATTTTTTAACTTTGTTTCATTGAATAAAATAATGTGAATCATTTCAACACATAGTACTGTTATCATTTATTTAGTGAAACATACTTGTATAAGTAACTAATATATAGTGAAAATGTGATGCTATGAAGTTTTACATTGGTATATGGCACTGCCCCACTGTTTCTGTTTTTGTTAATTATTTCTCTAAAGGTTATGGAAATGTATTGCGGATTAATCTCCCTTAACTCCATTTGTATTGCAGTTCTTCCATTTTTAGAGAAGACCACTTTTTTCTTATACCCAATTGGCATTGTGATCATATTTACACCCATTTGTAAGTGTTACATTCATCTTTATCTACTCATGTCAGTATGCCACTTGATCTTCTCTTGATTCTTCAATTTAGATTCAACAAACCAAACTAAATAAATATATATGTGTTTCTATTGCAGTGATCTTAAGTGGGTTTAATCCTTCAAGATACTTGATGAACATTTACTTTAGTGAACGGTCATGATTTAAAGTTTGATATGAATATTAGAAACTGAATAGTAGTGCTGATTGCTTATTGTACACAGAATGAAAGCTAGGATTACCATGGATATGTAAATGCACCATTATGCCATTTGGATTGAAAATATGTGGCCCCACCCGCATTTGAGCAAGATGTTTGGTTTTAATGTAACTGATATTTTGGGCCGTTACAACTTATAATTTTTATGTTTGTTTGATGTTTTTTATTTTTGAGTATGCTAATCTGTTGGAATCAAAGCCTTATCAATCATGTTTGCGTTCACTACATGTTAGTGAATAGTCCAAGATTTTGCAGCAATCATGTTCCCACTTGGACTATTTATCTATGTTAATTAATAGCATCTCCAACAGCCTGTACTTGGATGTTTATGGAGGAGAGAGTTTGAGTGGAGAGGTGGGATTGGTTGAGTGGTTGAAAGCCTCGGTCTTGAAAACAGGTAGTTTTTGGGGAAGAACGACCTCAACGCTCAAGCAACTTAGTAATGGTTTTTGAGGATTATGAAAGGGACAGGAGAGAAGGTGGGTAGGTGTTATGGCATCATCATGCATCACTATTTTTGGGTCTCATGCTTTAAGGGTAGACGTCTATGTTTTAAGGGTGATTATTTGTAAGTGAATTAAATTAGTTTAAATAGATGGCTTGCAAAAGTTTTTTCATTAAAGAAATACATGTACCCTTTTTCTTTTTGATATCACTAATTTCTTAGGGTTATCTTTAAGATGCATATAGTTTTATTATTACAAAGTCTACCTTACACATCACTAAATTCTAAAAGATAAAGGAAATATGTTTTTATATTGAATTGTTACTTATTTAAACCTAGCTTGATAAAGACATACCAATTTTCTTTTTGGAAGTTGTAACAGAATTTTGAATTCACATGGTTTTTGACATATTTGGTATGCTAATATAGTTTCAATACACGAATGACTCTAATGCAATAACTTGGACATGTCTATCCTTTTAAAAGTTACTAAACAACGATTCAATTAACCTTTTTTTTTTTTAACAACATAGCATATCTAAGATAAAACTTTATATGAAATGTCATTTATCGGCCAACCCTTTTGTTGAACAATTAGATCGTGATAATGAATGCATATAAAATTAATCAACTAAAACGAACAAGACCATTCAATTGCTTGTTGCATAAGAAAGGAATAACGAAAGTTTAATTTCGATATATATATTATATCAATCAAAAGATAATGTCATGGCATATGTCATGAGTATGTTTACTAATTTTGTGGGTGCAAGAGTACTCGTTACAATTAGAAGATAGAACAAATATCACTTTCTTGAAAAGTCTTATTAGCTCAATCGTCATGGGAGGGTCTTATAGTAGAGATGGGCAACCGGGCGACCCGATGGACCCGACCCGGACCCGGGTACGGGTAGTACCCGATGGGAGGTGTACCCGGGTTGGACCCGTTTGAAACCGTAGGGTTGGAACCGGTTTTAGATTTTGAGTTTTTTAGTGAACCCGATCCGAACCCGGTTTCGGACCCGACCCGGTTGAACCCGATTTGAACCCGGTTTTGGGGACACACACAAGAAAAGAGAAGAAGAAGAAAAAAATAAAAATAAAAAATAAACCCGATTTGAACCCGGTTTTGGACCCGACCCGGACCCGACCCGACCCTACCCGGACCCGACCCGACCCTACCCGGGTATGCCGGGTAGGGTTTTGCATTAGGTGAACCCGACCCGGGTTCGAACCCGGTTTCACCAAAACCCGGGTACGAAAAAACCCGGTTGGGCCCAACCTGGTTTCAACCCGGTTTCGGGTATTGGGCCGGACCCGATTTGCCCACCTCTATCTTATAGTGCGATATGGACCACAATATTTCATAATGCATTCAATTTTAAATGCAAGTCAGTTTTGGGAGTTTATAAACTATTTATTTGCAATGATTTTAGAGGGTTGGTAAGCATGTGGGTCTTGTCCATCATGTGATCCACATGTAATATGCATATCCCATTATATGTTAGAAAATATAAAAAGGTTTATATATTATGGGTTTGGACGATTGCATAGTTAAATAGGATATTTTATTGTAGATTAAATTAATTCTTCTGTTCCAAAATTTTTTAAAATTTTTAGTTTGTGTGATTACTAAATATTAGGGTCAAAACCATAATAATGCATTACCAAAATATAGATCATGATATATAATTTTAAAGGTAACCATAAAAATAATTATTTAATGCAGATATTTTGCATATAATTATACCAAAATATAATAAAAAAACATACGTTAAATATGTTTAAAATAATATATTACACAATGATCATGAATTAAGTGAACTCCTTATTAGTAAATGTTCTATCAATATTATTATTCACAAATGATATTGGCGCTCGTGGCTGGGGTGCCGCCAAGGTGGAGGAGAAAGGTAAAGGACGGTGACACATGAGCTTTCAAGAAAGAAATTCGTGGAGATGCACGCCCATAAGCGGAGAACGGAGTAATTGTATTTGTGAGATAGATTATCAAGTAAACGTGCGTTGATGAGAGAGGTTCATGTTCATGGTTTTTTTTTTTTTTTTTTTTTTTTTTTTTTCTTTTGTCAGGTGCCGACCTTGATTTCATATCAGATGCTCTAGATAAGAAAAACCAAAACAAATTAACCGGCCTGTTTGTAAAAATTATTAAATTTATTGATGAGTTTGCAATGTTATAACTACTTTTAACCGAAAGGTTGGATTGTCTTCTCAGTGATAAAGAAAAAGAAAGCCGAAGATCAAAAGTTGGCCTTGTGGAGCGAACTTTTCCACTTCTGGAAAGCAATTTACATACAGAATTTTTAAGCCTTTTTTTTATACACGAAAATGACACGTACCAAAAGTATCATGCTTGCATCATGGTCGAAAAACATAATTTAAAAATAGAAAATATTTTAAAATTAATGTTTTTAAAAATTAAAACTTTTATAAACAAAAGATAACTAAAATGAGAAGATATAATAACAAAGTTTTTAAAATGACATCTTATTAAAAGGTTTGTTTTGAAACAAAATTTTTATTCTATTTGTAATAAGAAAATATTCTAATTATATCTTATCTTAAAATGTCATTTTACAATTAATAAAATTTTATTTTATTTAAAATTTTTCTATTTAACCCGTATAATATACGAACATATTAAAACTAGTAATATATACAAACCATTTAAAGAAACTACTCCACGTGGTGTTTCTAGCTACTTTGTGGTAGACATGGGCTAAAAAACCGGTTCGGCAAAAAAAACCGGAACCGGTTACAAAGAAAAATCGGTTTGGCCCAAACCGGTCCCAAACTGACCCGAACCGCCGGTTTGTATGCCGCTTTGGTAACCCTCGCCCTCAAAACCGGTTTATAAACCGGTTTAAAAAGTTAAAAACCGGTTAAAGCGGTCCTAAAACCGGTTTATAAAAAAAAATCGATTTCAAACCGGTCCAAATCGGTTTAGCAGGTTTGAGTATCCGGTGAGCTAAACTGGTTTGTAACCCGAACAAAACCGGTTCGAAAAAAAAAAAAAACGGTTCGACCCCACGAAAAAGAAAACCGGTTCGGTTTTAAACCCGAACCGGTTTGGGTAAAAAAACTGGTTTGTAGACCCCTACTTTGTGGAACTTATGGTTGATTAGAAATAAGAAAACTTTTAGTGGCAAAGTGACCTCGAACCTTAATTGCTTTGTCAAAACTAAGGAATTAGCTTCTTCTTAGTTTATGTGTTGTGAGATAACATCCATCCTCAATTTATCCTATAATATTACGATATTTGGTGTTGATTGGTTACTGGATAGAGCCCTTGATCAAGTAGACTGGCCCTATTATAAATTAGGTGATCAGAGGATCTAATGAATTTATTTATTTATTTATTTTTTAATGTAAAAAATAATATAAAATTATACATTATAATCAAATAAAATTCATTAAAAACATAAAAAATAAAAAAAACACATAATAAAATAATAAAAAAATATAATAAATAAAAATAATAATCTGACTAATCTTCTTCATCCAATTTACTACGAATACTGTCCTTCTTTCTATCCATTAAAGCTTTGTTTGATTCAGAGAGAGAACTAAAATCATGGGTAAGAAAAGCTCATTTATTCAACCAAGCTTTAGAGGCTTTCGTTTTCGTCGCCGTCTTGATACTTGTCATTATTTTGTCGATATTTGCTGCTAATTCAGAATTGACACTTTGAGTTGACTTTTTCCCCCCGGTTTCTTCTTATTAGCTGACTTGGTCCTTGTGTTGGGGTGCTCGAATCGGTTAAGTTTAGGTCGATGACAATACGACCATCAGAACCGATTAAAGTCCCGGAGGCGGCAGACGAACTAGTGTTTCTTTGTGGTTGCGCTTCCTCCGCATCTAGCGCAACTAATTAAAGCCATTTCGAGCACCCCCCATAATATTTTGAGCACCCCCTTAGTCTATGACTGGAGTTTTGTTTTCTGCGGTAGATTATGTTCTTTAGCCTCTGACTCGAATTTTGTTCTGTAAAGTTTTGCTTTGTTGTTATAGAAAGATAAATAAATAAATGGTCCAGATATTTAGATACCCTTTCAATATTAAGTTTTCGTTATAACTCTCTGATAGCCGTTTAAACTTTTTTTGTTTTCATTAACATCAGCACTATACGCTTCATATAGAAGGATGCTGATTTATAGGTACAAGTGTTTTTACCCTAAATAAATTAATGTTAAAAATTTTCAAAAGCAAAAGAGAACTCCAATTGTGGGCTAGATTTTATATTTATTTATTACAACATCATGATATCATGTTATTGTCATGCTTACTTTTGGGAATATCGATTAATTAATTATGTATTTATCTTTTTTAAACAATCTTTAATTATTTACTTAATTGAATATTCCGTTACCGGATGTCAACATTTGGTTCCACATTTTGTCAAATGTCAATAAATTTCAATCTCAAATCTCACTTTATTTAAGAAAATTAATTTACTTTTGTTAAGTGTTTATCATTTACATCAATGTTTTATATAATTTAAACCTTATTATTTTATACATAAAAGAGAATACATCTTACGATCTCAATATTCCCTTAAAACAATATGCTATCTTACAAAAACATAAAAATTTATATTAGTTCATCATTGATAAAATTCAATATTTAAAGGTACAACACAATGAAGTTTGTAGACACTTTCATATGGCAAACGAATACAAGAGTAAAAACATATGTTTTCGTATATTTATAAAATAAGACGTTGTTTACTGGTTGTGGAGATTGCTACCAGCAACATCCACGACAAAGCGGTACCTAACATCATTCTTCTCCAACCTCTCCATTGCGGTGTTGACATAATCCATCTTCACCACCTCAATTGTTGATCTCACCCCTTTCTCCTTGCAAAAGTCAAGCATCTCTTGAGTCTCTTTCATGCTACCGATAAAGGTTCCTGTGATCGTCTTCCTCCCTTGTAAAAAAGGAAAAAATCGAAAGTCAGGAAACATATATGAATATAAATATATGATGATGAAATTAATTAAGGTGAAGAAAAAGTGGGTAACCAAGCATAAGGAGGGGGGAGACGAATTGCAATGGGACGTTGATGACCCCCATGATGATCAGTTTCCCGTCTAGTTTTAGTAAAGACAGACTGGGCTCCAGAGGATGGTGAACCGGTACGGTATCAATTATATAGTCAAAGGAGTCGGCCAACTCCTGCATCCGGTTGACATCAGAGCTAATAAGGTAGTCATCAGCTCCAAGGACATCAAGGGCCTCCTCCTTCTTCTTATCCGAAGAAGAAATAACAGTCACGTGATGCCCCATAGCTTTTGCTATCAAAACGCCCATGTGTCCAACCCCTCCAAGACCCAGTATTCCTCCTTTTAGCCCACTCCCTTTTAGTCCAAAGTGGTTCAGTGGGCTGTACACTGTCACCCCTGCGCACAATAGTGGCGCCACCTGCTCCGGAGACATTCCCTCAGGTATCTTAACTACGAACCTGTATTTTAAAATTTTATGTTTAGCACTGGGCTAGAAAATAAAAAAGACGGCCGGAGTAGCTAGCTAGTAATTAGTTAGTACGTACTTTTGGTGGACGACCATGGAGGCGGCGAAGCCACCTTGAGTGGGTTTGCCGTCGGTGTAAACGTCGTTGTAGGACCATATCTTCTTGTTGCAGTATTGCTCAACCTCCGCATGGCACGGGCGGCACTTGTTGCAACAACCAACCAAACAACCAACACCCACGCAATCACCCACCTTGAATTTGCTCACTTCAGGTCCCACCTCCACCACCTCACCCACCACTTCATGTCTGTGCGCATCCACCAACAAAACTAAACTTTTCATTTCATTTCATTTCATTAAACTTACATACTTTACTCCCAAATTAATCATTACAATTAATTACTACTTTTACACATAAAGCTAGCTATGTGTAGGTAATTGGGCGGGATAATTAAGAACGTACGTACGTTTGCATTCTGTTGTGTTTCGATATGGATTGAACGTACATATGTGTCCGTCTAATATATAAGGGAAAACTACCAAACTAGCATGTTAGATTACAAAACCGTAAAAGTAGACATTGAGATCCGAGTCTCTAGGGAAAAGAAACAAAGAAGACAAAGGTTAGGCCGATTGAATATATATATGTTTCTGATCTGTTGGTTTTAAGTTGAAGGCCGGCCGGCTTGGCTTCTTTTTTAAACGGTTAAAACCTTGACTTCAAATACATATTACCAAACACAAAACATCATGTGGGCTTGAAACACACAGCTTTCCTCGAAAAAATGTTATAAATACTTGAAGGTCGGTCGGTACAATCTAGACATTTTTTTTCCAAACTTAAAAGCTAGAATCTAGCCCGCTTTCTTCCCAGTAAAACCTAAAAGTCAATGTTCATTATTCAAAATTTGGGTAACGTGTTTATTTTTGGCATAGGAGAAGGTTTGTCATCAATAAAAATAAACTACTTTAAATCCTAATGTATGTATGATAAAAAGTAGCTAGCTAGGTTTGTTGATATATCTACCAACTTATAAATTATAATAATGTAAATCTTTGTAATAACCGATCGATCCCAAAAGAGACAGTAATTTGATTAGTATACCAATCAACAAGTAATTCAGTAAATGTTGATGCACTAATTAACAGTTGTTTAGAACATATCAACATAGTGAGGAAGGTAGGGTGCAATTAACCAGAAGACTGACCCGGGAACCATGGGATAATTTGACATTCCGAGATCATTTTTAATCTGATGAAGATCGGTATGGCAGATACCGCAGCATAACACCTTAATCAACACGTCTTCTGCTCCTGTATCTCTGCATACATAAATTTTGGTTATATATATATATATATGTATGTACAAAATTTTGGTTAATCGGTTCGATTAGCCGAATCCAAATTGTAAATTAGTTTCGATGGTTTAGATGGGTTAAGAAATAGGGTGGGTTCTTTTAAAAAAAAAAAAAAAAAATGCAACTTAAAGAAAAGCAAAGGGGATGAATAAATGGAAGGGGCGTATGTATATGTAATATGCAATATGTATGGTTGGGTTGTATGTACCGGAGAGTGAAGGTGTAGGGGGAGAGGAGGCCGGAGGGATCTCTTGCAGCCCATCCGATGGTCTTCCTTTCCTCTTTCAAGCTTCCCATTATTATTAATTTCCGATTATTCACACACAAACTCAATTATAATACTTTCTAAAGAGACAAGATTGAATGTGGGTGGGTTTTTGAAGATGAAGGCGTTTCGATTTTATATATGTGAAAAGAGGGGAGGGGCCGCTGCTTTCTTTCTTTCTTTTAAAGTCAACATGTTTGTTGTCCTGTTACGCTTTTCTTTATTTATTTTCATTATTTCCTAAGCAACATGTTAAATTTATTTTTTTTTTATTTTTATTTTTCTTGTTGTAGGTAAGGGGAAACCCATGCTAATTATTATAACGTTTAATCTATGCTTAGTATTTTAATTTTTTATTTTTTAACTAATATCAAACTTTGGAATATCTAAATCGCTGACACCACGACAATGATCAGGCAAGTAAAATATAAACTCTAGGTAGGACCATTAAATAAACTCTCCTGAAAATACGCAACTCAAAATCGAATAGTTTGTAAACGAGTTGAGTTTAAAGCTAAAATATTAGCTTCTTAAAATAAATTAGACAGCTCTGGCACTCTGCTCAATTTTAAACGAGCAACCCCAAACCCACCTTTGCTCGTCTCGGCTCGGTTAATCTACAATTCTAATTCTAAAAAAAATGATTTTAAACATGAATAATAATGATGCACATAATGAAAACAATCAAATGGTTAGAAGCTCAAAGATTAATCTAAAGAGTCAACAAACCGTAAAATTCTTGATAGAACTTAAAAGGTTCACAATATAATAATAATCAAACAAAAACTAAACTAAATGTTCTTCAAAAAAACAATAATTATAGAAACTCCTAACAATCAAAGAATACTAATAAACTAAAAGGGTTTAGTAGCCTTTTAGTGGTTATTAAAATATTACCTCTTAATGATTCATAAACTTTTAACGGTTAAGATGTAACCTTAACTCTAAATGGTTAAAATGCAACATTTTAATACTACCTCTTAATCATTCAACATTTAAGTTATATCTTAATCATTAAGAGACTACGAACTATTAATAGATAGACTTGTAATAATAATCAAACAACCCTTTGATTGATGTAATGTGATTGGTCAAAATATAAATAAAAGAGTGTCTAATCACTCTTAGTGTGATTGATGTTAAGAAGGATGTCGAATCTATAGCGAATCACAAAAAAGTTCTAGTAACAACTAAACTAAAAACATTAACATTAAAAAGAATTTTACTTTATTGATTGATTTATAAAATTAACAAAAGTAAAGTTTAGTGAGGTCATTAATTAAAGCTATTGAGATATCAGTAATGGTGACCTTATGTATGATAAGACCTTAGTGATAATTATGGATCTTGATCAAAGCTTAATGGACTTCATTTACATAAATATCAATTCAAGTTATGTAACCCTAATTCTAATAATCAAACACACAATGATCAAAGGAAATCAAGGTTATACGAAACTAGAATTAGGTTTAAACACAATCAAATCGTTTTAACTAATCAAATCACAAATTGAATTTAATAGAACTTAAAATGTTTAAAATCCAATCAAAAAATTAAGTTACAAACTAAGAAAGATAAAAACTTGCACAAACCCGTCCCCCGAAGTGAATCACGAATGGACTAGCCTTTACTCATCATTGAATCTTCAAAGAAACTTGAATTAAGCATATGAATTTAAATGATTTTAATGTTGGAAGGCCTTTGACATGATGAAAGATGGTAGCTTTTTGTCCAAGATTGATGTGGTAGAAGGTGTTTTTTGTTCTAGGGTTAATGTCCTTTAATAACTCCTCAAATTAAGTCAAAATCCATCAAGACGCCGCGTTCAGCGTCGGTGGCGCCAACAATGGCCAATTGCCAACAGGGCTGAATTCTATTGATTAACGATATTTCAGACGGTAATGGCGTCGATGGTGCCTAGAATAGCTTCGGTGGAACCACCCTTGCAGCACACTTGATTTTCACTTGTAACTTTTCAAGACCTTTCGGTTGATAGTTCGTGGGTACCGTAACTCTTTTTCTAGCTCAAGTTATGTACGTTTTAAGTTACCATAATCTTGCACTTCTCTTTTGTATATCTTCGCCTCCGTGGTTCCGATTTCCATCCCATTTCTTTCAAATTCTTTGTATTCTTCATTTTCAGCTATAACACAAGAATATCCCAAAAGTAACTCCATTTCTATATATTAATACGTAAAACACGAGAACAAAGCACTTAAACGCTGACTTTTGACCACTCGATCACCCTAAATAAAAAAAAAAACAAGATAATTAAAAGGACTTTTGAATTTGAATTCCTTAAAGCAAATACCCTTATCTTCAAACGAGGAGATTATGGCCGAATCCGCAATATATTTTTTTGAACGGCTAATAGAATCACTGACGGGTCATTGATCTACTCGATCATCTCTATTACTCAAGTACGAAACTTGAGAACACCCTCAGGTTGAAACTCATATTAGGTGAGAAAACCCCCTAGAACGTCTGGAACCCATTTTTAATTTTGTCACACGTGGGACTTAAGCCCAAGACATCCATCTATTTTTATGAGATTTTAGGGTAAATCACTTTAACCACATGAGCGAAATATCATTGGTAGATCTGCATCATATAACTACAATTGAGCTTCATTTAATACAAATTAATGTTATAAATGAAAATGTAGTATTTGAGATCATTGTTAATGAATATAAAAACAATTTGGTACTTGATTTCAGTTTCTTGATGTGTTCGGTTAAACCTTTATACAGATTTAATGAAAAATAAAAAATTTAACTTATGTGGTTTGATGATACAAAGGCTTGTTACAAAAAAATTTCGATGAACAAATGATTAATTGTGAGATTTAACAATATACTATCTACAGTAATTTTGAACTCTTTTAACAATAGATGCAACTTATACCTTTTTATTTTTATCCTTTTAAATTAACTTATTTAATTATATCTTGATCATATCTTTTATAATAACTTTAAAAATGCGCGTCAATAAAATATATTGATCTTAATTAGAATTTGTCTTAAATTTTGTTAAACACGTAAATTAAAAAAAAGGGCTAAATGTAAATATTTTTAGTGGGATTCAAACATTTTCCATTTTAATATATATACATTTATATAGCTTTTTGAAAAGAAGTTGTTATTCTTTTAGTTTGTACTGAAAGGTTTATTGAAAACGTACTCTTTTAATTTGTACTGAATTTTTTTTTTGAAAATGTATTTTTATACTTTTAAAATCATTTCTTTTTATTTTTATAAAAACAATTTTAATAAATAGCAATAATAAACAACACTGACCAAAAAAGAACCGAACAATTAACATTTATAAATTGCATATAAGTTTTAACAAGTATATACGCTTCTGAAAATTTAGAAAAAACCTTTTTTATTTACTCCTTAAAAAATATAATTTTTTTACATGACGTATGAGAATTAAGTAAGAAAGTGACAAGTAAGAGTGAATAAAAATATTTTCTTAACTTTTAAGGGGGAATATAAATATTTTAAAAATAATTTTTTTAGAAGTAAAGTATGACAAGTAAAAAAAAAGATATGTATAACCCACCCCTGTTATTATTTGTACGAAAGAATAATAGTATCCACAGTATCAAATCCCTTGACTACCACCGGCGTCAAGAAGCACAGCCACCATGGGCCCTCTCCTTGAAAGCCTCTAGAACACGAATGCCGTGAAAATATTGCATCTTTCTTGGACTTGTTAAATATTTTTTTTATCTTTAATATATTGTTTGCTAAAAATAATTATATAATTATGTATATATGTATTCTAGATTCTCTCTTCTATACTCATGGTGTAACGAACTAAATTCCTTTTTATATTAAATACAAGACTTTCAATTTTACATTTATACTATGATACGTTATATTCAGCCACTGGTTGGGACCTAGAGGCATAGTAGTAAGAGCATTCATAATTGATTTTTTATTTTTATCTATATCTATACTACTATATCTATACTACTATATAAAGCATTTACGGAGGATACAATTGTAATTTTATTAAAAGTGTAAGACACCTAAGACAATTTTTTAAACACAATATACAAGTGTGTTATGCAATAGTTCCTAAATTGCCCTCATTAAGTATACTTCTTCTAATTAACACATTATTCAATTCACTAAATTAAGTATTATCTTATTAATAATGCTTTTAAAATAATAATTAAATTTACATTTATTATGTATATATTTAAAACTATATATTATTAAAATTAAGTATTATTTTATTTATATACATAAGTATATAATTATTAATATTACATAGTTATAATAATAATATTATAATATAGTATTAATAATAATAACACATAAATATAATTAATGTTTGAGTCAGGTCGGGTTAAATTGTGCTCTTCAAGTGAGACTCGGTGACACCCGTCACATCGAGCGGGTCAAACCATTTAATAATGTGATTTTGCCACTTGTCGTTTTATTAAATCTTTTATTAGAGTAGGGAGATTCGGACGTTACATTTAAATATTGTTTAAGCCATTAAATAAATAAATCAACGGGAATGATATAAATTATAATATTCCCCCATCGATTTCGATATCTCATATCTTTGTAGAAGAAACAGTAAAATAAAATAAATACCAACCCCACGAAGGAAGAACGTGGTGTAGTGGATGTGCGTCAAACCTAACTTTTTGATGATTGAAGTATCTTTTTAACACCAATGTATTATGCAAAGAATTGCTGGAATTGAAAGAGAAAATATATTGATAACTAAATAAAAAGTAATTTATACAAATTATTTTAATTGTCTGAATTTCGTTATGATTAAATTTTCTTAAAAATTAAAATATTCAGTGGAGTAGTATTTTTAGTCACGACGACCGTGTTTAACATTTTCTATAGTAAATAAAACTTATTCGATTAATAGAACTTAGATGATATATATTGTATAGGATAAAACAAATAATAAACTTTTTTCATTTAGTGATATATATGTCGTTGTGTTGTAGGTAAATGTCTAAACGACCACGTCTCGAGCAAGTCATCAACCACCAATACCATTGAGTGCTCTTGGAATTGGAAACATTAATATAAAAGCTATCAACCAACCCACACCGCGATAATACACATCTCTCCTTTTCATTTTTCAATTACCTCAACAGTTACAATTTATTTATTTACAATAAAAGGTCAAATGGCAGCCAAAGACTTGGCTAATATGAGGTTTTACTATAACTAATAACTAATTAGTAATAAAAAGAAGTAATCCGTCAACTTATATATAAATATTCGCTTTTTTTATTTTTTCTAATTAATACAAGTATACAACTATACAAGACCAAGTATGCACATATGTTTTTTTAGTACCAAAAGACTGTTCTGTGAAGACTTCAAGTTGGAAGGTGAAGAAAGTAACCAGTAAGAGCATGGATGGTCGGATGAACCAAAGAGAACAAGTCTCAAGTTCATAAGCAAATAGAATTATCAAACCTAGCTTTTAGATAGCTCTTGTCCCTATATTGATTAAAAACAAACTATACATATAAAGAGTGTGACACACAACCGGAATAATAACATTAGATGTGATATAGGTCGAGGCTAAGACTCTTCTCGATCAAATATCAAATCACTAAGATGACCATTTGCTGAGCTAACTTTAAGAAAATATACTTTTATAAGAGGCAGTTCACATAATATTAAAAATTAACCAAATAAAACTAAGACATATTATGATTTGCACAATGACTCTATTGTTAACAGTTAAAGTTTGACAAATAGATGCAAATTTAGACAATTCTTAATTTTCAATGCTAAATAGTTTCTAATATAATAATGCGACAACCTTGACAAGTCATTTGTCAAACTTACGTTTAACTCAATGAGATATTTTCCCGTGATTTACAATTTCGTGGGGTGCGACTTTTTTTCCAGTAAAGACTAAAAGTTCAATAGTATAACATGACATTTCATGTTATTATTCACAAAAGATATGAAAATGACATATAAGAGTCATAATCTTCTATAACCTAAATTTTGTAAATCTCATATAATTTCATTTATCCCGAAATCATACCACCTGCCACTTTTTATTGTTTATATTCGTAATAATATGTAAAGTCAAGGAAATGAATGTATATATGGTTTTTTATTAATTAAAAAACCATTTTCTTAAAGTTAGATCTGTCAAATGATAACGAAATCACAAGATGACATGAGGAACAAAATCACATTTAAACGTTGTAGCAAGATAACGTGTAATTGAATATTTCAATCAACATTGCCAAGTAATTGAAAGTCTAAAACACTTGCCAACAATCTCAAATTAACGACACCCGATCAACACTTGTGTGGAACCAATTAATCTCCTGTTTTTTAAACATCACTTGCTTATAAGTTATAATGAACCAGCATGCGTCCCAACTTTCCAGCAACATAAGTTTGTTGTAAAGTATATATTTGTCAATACTATTAGAAACATATCAGACAAGACAGGTCAGTCAGACAAATTGGACCGAAAGTTGCTTATAATACCGGTATGGTTCAGACTCTTGAAGCATCTGATGAACCGAATTAACTAGCAGACTGGATCTATTTTCAATCAAAAATCATATGAAGAAATAATCATAGTTAACGGATCTCAATATATAATAAACAAAAAAGGTTAAGCCACGTGATAAGATTTTAAACGTTACATTGTCACTTATCATATTCTCAACAACCTATTGTCACATGTTATTTGATTAGTTTTTTTTAAATTGGAAATAGAATCGCAGTTTAAAACTGATTCATAATTTTTTATATTGAAACATATATGATAAGTTTTTTTAAATAGAAACAGTTCAATAATCTAAATCAACTATTAAAACATATAATATATGCATACTTTGATTAAAAATTAATTCTAATAAATTGGTATACTTTTAAAATACTAAAATCCATCATTAATATATTCAAACAACACTGATTTATTCAAAAAATAACATCTTTTCACGTTATATTATTACTATGCAATTAATTTTTATAATTTATACAAATTAATGTGCATGTACATATTTTTAACCAATTTATAGTTTTTGGTTTTGGGTTTATATAAACGTGCATGTTATCTAAGTAAACAAGCTACTAAAATTATCAAATTTGTATTTACAAGTTATTTACTTATTTTAATATTTGTTAAACATACGATCAAATTATTAATTTACATCATCTTGTTTTTAGTATAAACTAATATATATAATTTGTAAACACAAACAATTTTACCAGATACAATATACAATTTAAAAATAATCAAGTTTTAAATCTTTTATGTTTCTTATAAATTATTTAAATATACTAAATTGAATTTATATATAAAAAAAACTAATATTTTACCTAACTATAGTATTGTATCTTGAAATAATTATGTTGAAAATCTTTTTATCTCTAATATTTTGTTTCGAGATAATAATCATAAAGTTCCTCTTAATGTTATTACAGTAATTTTTTAAAAGTATCGTACGAAATTGTGGCCGTGATTTATTTTTCATTTATTACGTATATAATATTTTAATTTAATATTTAAAAATCATATCCCTTAAATTAAAAAAAATAATTGTTTTAATGAAATAGTTTAATTCTTATGCAACTGTTTTGACCCTTATAACAAGGAAATTTAAATTTTCAAAATTTCATTACTATAATTTTAATAATTATATGTTTCTAAAAATCAACTGATATTAATAAGCAACTAAACAACTCATTATTACTTATCATTTACATTATAATAACTATAATTACCATCAATTTCGTCAATATCATCCTAAAATATCATTATCTCAAAATTAACGTGCATGACTATTAATTATCAATTGACCTAAAATATATATTCCCACAAAATATCATATCTTAGAAGGATTCAAAATTTAAATTTTAAAATTGAATATTACGCAACTCAAAAATATTTTATTCCCTCTATAAATTCCCTAAATATTTGGCCTATATTATTGACAGAATTTATACATCTTTGTTATATATAGAGAGAGATAGAGAGATTTGCATTCTCATTAAAATACATCTATAATTGATTTCTTTGTTATATATTGTCGTTTTTGTTTTGGCAATATTTCATTATATCGTGCAGCTTGGTGAAAGATTTCAAGTATTCTTTATACGTTACCTTGTATATTTTCTATATTATATATTAACATGATATATGACAGATTTTAAATATACAATTGAATATCATTTTTAATCATGCTGCTAACATTTATAGTTTTGTTTCTAACTTTTTTTTATGTTTATCATTTTTTTTTATATTATCCCACTATTTGTTTTGTTAAATCTACAGGTCTTTTATACTATCTAGTGTCACTTTATTAAATAATCTTGATATATCATGTCGTGATTACAGCATTAAGGTTCGCATGATTCGATTGTCGAAGCAACCAATGTATAACAATTGATCAGACCTTTACTCTATTGAGTTTATACTTAAAGCCAATCATTATCAAGAGTTGGCTTGTTTTTAAAACAAAAAATTGTTTTGCACACGGATAACTATATGTCGCATGGTCAAGGGTTACGAGGCGAGATGGATTAAAGCTAGTTATATTAGGTGGTAATAGTGAACTTTCAAGTATAACCTTAAATGTCGTATACGAATAAGTTTTTAGAGATTTGTAAACCTATTGTGTATTTTCCCAATGCATTTCAATTTTTCATGTAATTTTGTTCTGCACATATTTCCTTAATTTTTCATGTTCTTATTTATTACAGACTTATATTCTCATGACTACTATATTTTAAATGTATTTAGTGATAATTTTATTTTTTCAACTCGTGTAACACACGGACTATTATCTAGTCATATATATGTAAAGAAATTTAAGGCATTACAAAGTATTTGACGATAATGAAGTTGCTCTCATCTTGCTTAAATTAATATGCATATAATTAAAAACTTGTTGGAGTTGTTGGCCCGTCAATTTTAGCTCTATTTTTTCATTATTTAAAGGCATAATTTTCGGTTAAGTTAATCATCTATACACTTTTATTAGAAAGTAATATAATATTTTATTTGATTTGTTATAATTCTAAATTCAATATTCATTAAGTTTGGTTTTAAATAGATAGATAAAGATAATAGATAATGTATTTTTTCTTTTTAAATTTATAATATATCAGGAAACCGGCCGGTTTATCAACTATCAAGATTTATTGGGTCAGTTTCACCATCTGTGTTTTGGATTTAGCTAGAATAATGTTCGTTGTTGACCAAGTAGAAATTGGTTTCTTGAGCTTAACCTTTTTTATATGATATGACTATTTCATTGTTGTACTCAGTCGACTTGAGTGGTTTTGACGAAAATGATATATTTGTTTACAATGTTTATTTTTACAGTCGTTAACTACGTAGTTGGTTTGTGTTGGGATGTTTATGGTGTGGGTTGGATCCTCCCTTTAATAGCCATCATAGCATACACTATGAACCAACAAACTATATGAGACTTGTTTTTTACTCAGATCCGGTTAAACAACGCAAGAAAAGAAAGAAACATTTCACGAGTACAAGCATTATACGCTACAGACTCTTAGTTCTTTAATGGATTGCATACAATGTTTTCTGGTTATTCAGAATTTTTACTTGTAACCTCATATGAGAATATGAATGTTGTTATTTATAATTATTTAAATAATCAAAAACATATTATATAATCATATTAACCAATCAAATATAGAAAATTAAGGTATTGCAAACTATTTGTGGTAATGAAGTTGTTGGCGCGAGAGGGAGGAGGGGAGGACGCTTCAGACGTGAAGAGGAGAGAGACCTTGCACCCCGTGTCCATGAAGATGAGAGCAAATTTTGTGAGAGAGAAAGAGGTCAAGGTCTGTAAAGAAAGATTGATAAGCGGATAATCAATGAGGTAGACATTAGATAGTCTAATCGTCATCCTCTCACATTGCAGATGCTAACATATAAAGCTTGTCTCCTACTAAACTAAACAAAAATGAGAAAGATTAATGTATCACATCGGAGTAGAGTCAACCTCAATTTTACATTCCTAATATAATATATCACTTAAAATCTTTACATCTCAGCTTACACTACATGTGAAACCAAGTGCGTCGCGCTTGTCTCTCCCCTAAAAATACCATCATCATTCTCCAAGGTAAGAATAATGATATTATATACACTTGTCTGACTTGCTTGCTAACACATTAGCTTCAAAATAACTTTTTCTTTATATAGTAGTTGAACTATAATTTTTTAGTAAGTTGTCATCATAACTTACATTCTCAATCAACTATAACATTTGAGGAGTCTAACACATGATGAGTTTTATAAAAGTTTGACATAGTTCAGTGATCAAGGGACCCCTAGTTCCGCCATTGCTTATATATGCATAAACTACTCTTATCCACGACTCCGAACTACACGCCAAACCGAACGTTGTTCTTGGAGCTCCATGCCTGGCCAAGTTCACCCCGATGGGGGCAGGCTAACTAAGATTAAAATTAAAGCAAACCGATGATCAAGGCCCAAGATTAAAAAAAAAAAAACAACTTAAAAAAGTAAAGTTTTTAGTGGCCCAACCCAACATAGAATACAAGCCATAAGCTCATAACAGCACACAAGAAATCCAGAAAGATACCTTTTTCAAACCCGTTATATAGAAACCTATCGTTTGATTCAAATAATAAACATGAGTATATGAGTAAGGACTTAGGAGGGGAGAAAAAAAACAACTTTCTTGAGGAACCTAATTGCTTAGTGCAACGACAAAACAGGCCCTACCGTATCTTCTACCTCTCTCAAACAGCTGGTATTCGCTTTTACGTGCTTAACTCATTAAATTAATTAAGTAATGCCCTTAAAATTAGAATTAAAATATGTATTTGATAAGCTAAACCATTCAACCCATTTATTACAAAGCATCACCCTACATATGATTCCTTTACAACTTGATTACAATCCATTTTTATTTAACACTATAGTACCCCTTTATCTTATGTAGATAGAAAGATTAAACAAGGGTTACAAAATTTTAAATGTGTCTGTTATGATAATGTTTTTGTTATGAATAATATTTGGACCGTGCGCCGATTCATCAATTAAACCATCAATCTAACAACCTAACACGATTAACACCAGTAACTAAAGTATGCATGGAGGTTGGGTTAACGCATAACCCATATGTTTCTTACAGGACGGTGTTCCTTTGTATAATCTAGCTTCTTTCAAGGTTTTAATAAATTTATAATATCATGGTTAGCAATGACCAACCAAAGTTCTAAGCTAGACCCTCAAGTTTCAAGAGTTACAACTTTACCCCAATACTATACTCTTTTAGTTCTCATTAATTTTTACTAATTAGATTTTTTTTTTCAATAAGTTCGTTTGTAGCATTAAAATATAACTAGTTTGTGTTTAGTTTCTTTCTTGGTGTCCTGTATAAACTTTTTAATAACGGAGTTGTATTCAAATTAGGGTGTTTCTTGGTGTTGTAGGTTATATCAGCTGATGGTAACGTGTTGATACCTTAATAATGAAATTAATACTGACCAAAACATCGGTGAGGCTACATAATTGTTTTCTATTTATGTTTCAATCTCCAGAATTGAGCCCGAACTTCATACGTTTTTTATGTACTTAACCATGTTAAGGTTGTTGCCACCCCAAGGCACATAACAAAGTTAACAAACGAGACACGTGCGTGAGCTTTCTACTTTTTTTTTTTTAAATATTCAAGCAATTAAGCTTTTGGAACGAACAATAATTTGTTCTTTATATTTATGTAACATTTATCTGTAATATTTATCTGTATATATTAATACCTTTATTTGTATTGGAAATGTGGTATTGGTTGGAAAATATTTTTAAACCAGTAATTGTATTTGTCGCATTTATTAATTAAGCTATTTAAAGGTTCAGCAGCTTGCCAGTGGACTCTAACTACGTTTAAGGTATGAAATTAATTTAAAAAAAAAAAAAAAAGAAGCATACATAAATCTTCCTACTTAATAAGAGTATTAGGTGGGACACGTGGCAACACCACATTCATCCTCATCAAAATTTTACCGCTTCTCTCTCCTATAAATTACTAGGTTAGTACCCCGTGTATTACACGGGTTAGTAATAAAATATAAAATAATTAGTAATAAAAATTTATAAAAGATAAAACCATATGAAAGATAAAATATGATTGTAGTTGCATTTAGCTACTTCAAGTAAATAAAATAATGTATTTTTCTTAAACGTTTATTTTATAAAAAATATGGGTTTTAAATATTTTGTTTTAAGAAAAATGAATTTATTTAAAAAAAAAGTTGTAGTCTGTATTTTATAAAACTTTTGTTTTAAAAAGTGTGTTTTAATAAAAAAATAGTTTTAATTTATTAAGTTATATAATTTTTAATTTTAAAATGGTAAGAGTAATATTATTAGTATTCAATATTATTAATAATAATAAAAAGAAATAAAAAAGTTAGTATGATAAAACTTACAATTGAGTCAAGTCTTGTTTTAGATTTTTTAGTTATAGATTGATAGATATAACAGATTATAGATAGGTTAAAACCCATTTATTAAACGGATTATTGTTAGTAATAACACGAATAGTTATATTACGATATTTAATATAAGATATGATTAAAATTATATATAAGTAATAGTTCAATAAATAAAACAATTATACTATTTTTAACTCTCTTATCTAAATAGTTTTATTTTTAAATATTAGTGTTAAGATTTTTTTTTATAAAAATGTATTGTTTCTAAAAAACTTGTTTATTAAAAACTCGGTTTTTAATTATTCTGGTTATTTTAATAAAATTGCTTTTAGAAAATTTAATATTTCTTATAATTTTAAAAAAAGAACCGATTTAAAATATTTTGTTTCAAAAAGGTTTAGTGTTTTAGAAAATTTAATATCATATAAAAATTTTGTTTTTTTTATGATTTCTATGTTAATAAAAGATGTGATTTTTGATTTTTTTTAATAAAGTTTAATTTTAAAACATAGCTTGATTTTAAAAAATCTAGATGAGAGAGAAATTATCAATTAATAAAATTGATTTTTATGAATAAGATAATTAGTTTGAGTGTTTAAATTACTATAGTACCCTTTTGGAAGGAAAATAAAGTGAGATTGTTTAAAATAATAACAAGTGTCAAAATAGTGGTTAAAAGTGACAAGTGACAAAAAAAACTTATTTATTAGATACTATAGATTACCTTTATTACTAATATTATTTAACTTTTCTTTAGATTAAAAGTAATTTTTTATAAATTAAGAAATAGATCTTTTAATTAATGTTATTTCTAAAGAAATTTTTTTTATAAAGTAAGACGTTTTTTCTAATACATCAAACTTTTTTAAAAATACGAAATATTTTAAATTGATGTTAGATTTTTTATAATAAAAAATAATTAAAAATGCGAGTTATAATAAGCAAATTTTTAGAAATGACATTGTTTAATACGGTTTTTTTTAAACAAATATTTAAACTTTTTTGGGAAAAAATATAAAAATTGATATCATTGTTTTATTACTTATAGTCCTTACTCATACATAATTTTAATCATATCTTATTTCAAAATATTATTTTACTAGCCTAAACACCCGTGTGTTACACGGGTTGAAAAAGTTAAATTTAGATAATGTAATTTTCATGTATGGTACTTATTTATGTAAAATTTTAGATGTGGTATTTAAATTTTAAAAGTTCTGAATATGATTCCCAATATTTTTTTCATCTGTGGTACCAAGTTTTATTAGTTAACAATTAATAATTTTAAAATTTATGAAATTGATATTTTACCCCGTGTCGTACCATCAATTTAATTTACCTTTAAAACTATAGTATTATTTTTACTAAGAAAAGCTTTATATTCTTGTATTTTAAAAGTTTATAATATTTAATATTTTTATTATTTTATTATTAATATATTTTATATATAAAATACATTTTAATACAAGAATAAATTTTTTAAAAATATTTTATAAATCTTTGCTTTTTAACGTGTTTAAGCCGTCCATTTTGAAATGTTGTTCTTAATACCGTTTGATATTTTTAAATATTTTTATAAAACTATTTGGTTTTCTCAAGTTTTTCTTAAACCATTTATATTTTAAAGCATCCTTAAAAAAAACCACTTTTGTAAACGTAGTTTTTAGAAACAATTAATTTTCAAATGGTATTTTTAATATTTTTTAAAAGATATATTTAGAAAATAAATAATTACAAAAATTAAATTTAAAAAACCTAATGGTTTTAAGAAAGACAATAATTCCTTTAAAAGTATCTTTAAAAAATTAATAAATTTTAAGAGAGACATTTAAAAATTCAAAATCTTTAGAGAAACATTTAAAAACCTGAACAATCTAAAAATGATATTTTTAAAATAATTTTTATTTAATAAAGAGTAATTTACATTGATGATCTTTATATTAAAATATAGTCATTTTAAAAAATTTAATATTAGTAACTAAACTTACAGAATAATAACAATGGTAGATAAATATAATATTTGAGACTATATTTGAATTTTAAAAGTTTAAGAATCAAATTTAATTTTTTTTACCAAACTACAAGAACCATTCAAGTAATATACTATTTAAAATAAATAAAAACATAAACTATCGGTTACTATTAATAAGTCTTAAATATATACACATGCGAATGTCGATTAATAAATGTATATATATGTAAATTAAATGAAAGAATTAAATACATATAAAACAATATTAATGTATATAAATATCTAAAAACTTTTTCATATATAAAACTTTAACTAGATTGATTAAATAACTTCTAAAACTTAAGAATTAGTTTTTTTTATAATATTCTTATGTATTATAGCTTTCTATAATTAAAAATGTAAAACATTAAGGATATATAGAAAATATGTTTTATAAGATAAATATTAAAATAATAAGATAACAATTCGATTTTGAACAATACCTTATCCTCAACCACATAAATTTTAAAAGTAATTTTCTATCGGATTATTATACATTGTTTGCCTCCATAAACAAATCACGACGTGATATGTTAAGATCCTTTTAGAAGTTAATTATAATACTGATGATGTTCTGTTGAGCAAGGTAACTTGATGGTTTATCAATAATGTATAAACCAATATATATAAATAAAAAATAAACGAAGTGAAAGTTATGGTAATAAGAAAAAAAATATTAATATTAAGGTTTATCATTAAAAAATATTTTTTAATTCCAAGTGTATGTAATCTTGTAATTGAATGCAATACGAAATAGTTGAAGATAATGATTATGTGAATAATGGAGAAGTAAGAGAAATTTTTCATACACAATATATGAACTCTTTGATCATAGGAAAAGTTATTCGTATATATTTGAAATATTTTGATAATAAAAGAATAATAAACAAAAAATTGTTGTATATATATAATAAAATAATGGTATTATGTTATATAATATAGACAATTATTATACGATATTTTTAAAATAGAAGATTTCAAAATTTGAAATTAATAATTCAAAATACTCAGATGTATTGTTACCAATATAATTTAAAATTTGTGATACATATGCTCCATTTGAATACTCAAATTGTTAGTGTTAAATTTTTAAAATTTAACAAATTTAGTAGTTAATTATTTTAATTAAATCTTAGATTTAATTGCAGATTGAATTTGAAATTTAAAAATTTAAAGTTTTTAAATTTATTGTTTCAATTATTAAATATTAAAATCTAATTTGGAATGTTGCTTAATTAGACATTAAATATTATTTAAGCATTTTCTTTAAAACCATATGGCTAATAAAATGACACATGGCATTTGTATGTTGTGAAGATGTCATGTGTCAATGCATTAGATAAAATCTTGTCATGTGGCAAAACCTATTTTCTTTTATTATATACTAGATTTAGTAAACCCGTGTATACACGGGGTTGAATAAATAAAATATTAAACATAATAAATATTTATTAATTATAAAACGATATTTTAATATAAGATATGATTGAAATTACGTATGAGTAAGTATTATAAATAATAAAACAATGATATCAACTTTTAAAAAATTTTCCCAAAAAAAATAAAAATATTTGTTTCAAAATAAAACCGTATTTATATATGTCTTTCAAAAAATTTGCTTCTTATAACTTGCATTTTAATTATTTTTGTTTATAAAAAATTTAACATCAGTTTAAATTATTTCGTAATTTAAAAAAGTTTAATTTATTAGAAAAATGTCTTACTTTATAAAATTTATTTATTTAGGAATAACATTAATTATAAGATCTATTTCTTAATTTATAAGAAAATTTTAATCTAAAAAGAGTTAAATAATATTTTTAGTAATAAAGGTAATTAACTAATTATTATAGGAGAGAGAAGCGGGAAAATTTGGTGGTGATGAATGTGATGCTGCCACGTGTCCCCTTTATTACTCTTTTATTAGAGTAGAAAGATTAAAATTAAGATAATTAATAAATATTTATTATATTTAATATTTAATTTATTTAACCCGTGTAATACACGGTTTAATAAAACTAGTTCACAATGTTACCTTTAAAGACCGAGGTGATGATTAGAAACATGGAGATCTATCCACCGATTCCTAATATGTTTAAACTGTTATAAGGTTTATTTTAAAAGTAGTGTGTTTTTGTCTTTGCGAATTTGATTTTGATCATTTGCGATAAATAGTATATACATAGATATTATATAGTTTGATCATAACAAGTCAATTGGTAGTAACTGGAAAGCCAATTCCATGGCGTTGTGTAGGGAAAACACAACAACATACTGAAAACGACCCCGATTCCAACCGGCAGCGCTGTAAGAAGCTCTTTGATTTCATCAGACGGTGACGGATAAAAGCAGCTCACAACATCTTCATCAAACAAAGTCACTGCAGTAAAACCATAACCGACATGAAAGCGTGCACCAAAATCTATCACTTTTAATTGTACTTAGCCGCAGTTTCCGGTGGTAAAGCAGAATTCCCATCAATCACACACAACCGTGTATTGTAGCGACCCGTAACATACATTACCCTCTCGATCCTTGAAGCTATCGTGAAACTCAACAGGAAACAGAGAGGCCACATAGCGCCACAAGTGCAGCGGTCAGGCCCCGGCTCATGGGGTCACACGCACCCTGGTTCGTGAATATGGGCGAGAGGAGTTGAAAGGCAAGAACCGAACCAGTGGGCAAAAGATTGGCCAAGTGAGCCGTGCTTTGGCATGTTTGGCTTATCGCCTTTTGTATTAGTGTTTTCTCAACAGCTGGTTCAGGAAGAAGCGTTCGTTCAAGAAGTGGAGCTTCATCGTTTTTCGACCTTAATCTCCATAAATGTGATGGACCGATATATAGCGCGAGTTAGCTTTTGTGGATTCGACCTTTGTTTTGGATATATTAATTGTTGTATTTATAGATTGAATATATGGTATGACAAATAAAAGGATGCGTGCTAAAGGGTATTGTTATCTTGAACTGAAATAGCTTGCAAGAAACCGAAAGCACAAAATTAAAGCAGATTACTA